>PVKP010001751.1:0-121782 GCA_004027715.1 Plecturocebus donacophilus
CTGGAAGAAGAACCGATAACACTGGAAGAAGACGGGGAAGGAGGAAGATGGCGTTGCCAAGAGTCACCCCCAGGTTCTGTTTCCCAGAATGGGGAGGATTGATACAGAAACAAGTGCTATGGCTGGATTTGGTTGTGATCATAGCAGACAGGATTCTGAACTGTAGGGAAACCAAGTTTTGGTTTGTAAATTATTATTCTTTTTTATTTTTAGAGATGAGGTCTCACTCTATTGCCCAGACTGGTCTTGAACTCTTGGGCTCAAGTGATCCTCCCCGACCTTGATCTCCCAAAGTGCTGGGATTACAGGTGTGAGCCACCATGTCCAGCTGGTTTGTGGATTTTAATTATTCAACACAAATATCTTTTTTAAAGTATTTTAACTTTTCCTGAGGGCAAAGAGAGGTGGAGTTGCAGGCTCAGCAGAAAAAAATGTCTGGATTGGGGTAAGACCCAGCAAAATAGCTATGCTTTTGCTCCAATTAATTTAAATGTTGACTGTGGCAGAGAAAGAGGGACTTTCTCCTGAAAATCACACTTGGAGACGCTAGAGACCTTAAACTAGGTTTTTTGTTTGTTGTTAGTTTGAGAGCAAAGTGAGAAACATTTGTTTTATTAAGGTGAATATATGGACATGTTGGTGTGCACCTGTAATCCCAGCTATTCTGGAGGCTGAGACAGGAAGATCACTTAGGCCCAGGAGTTTGAGGCTGCAGTGAGCTGTGATTGCATCACTGCAATCCAGCCTGAGCAACAGAACGAGACCCTATCTCTAAAATAAGTAAATAAATAAGGTAAATATATTTAGAGACACAAGCATACTGGTTTGGAAAATTGGAATAGGTTGTTAATATGAAAGACAAGAAGTTAAGACTTGTGGGTAGTGATCATATTTTGTCCTGGAATCATTTGTTCAGAGTGTTGTGCTCTAGGTACCTTTGGTTTATAGCAGGTTAAAGAAATTGAAAAGCAAAGCAAAAGGTTTGCAGATTTTATAATAGTACAGCAAGCTGTCAGGTGAAGGCAAGTTTAGCAGTTAAGGGACAAGGAAAGGACAAAGACAAAGTTTGCCCACTGTCTTACCCCCAAAAAATTAATTTGGCGAATGTGAAATAATGTCATTTCAGCATATGGGCAAGTTGGGTCTCAAAAGGCATGTGTTTTATCCCAGCAATTCTAACAAAGAAATTGGTCAAGTGTGCAAATGTAATAATGTGTAACATGAATGGAGCTCTGATTCTGTGCTTTTGTTGCAATTGCTAAATATACACTACCTCATTAACGCACCCTTGATCCTATGAAGCAGGCACTGTTATCATCTCTATTTTACAGATGAGGAAATTGAGGTCTGGAGAGGCTTGTAGCCTTCCCCAGGGCACACAGCTAATAAATGAGAGATGGGTAGGCAGGCTCCAGGGCACATGCTCTTAGCTTGTCCGTATCATGTCTCGTTGCAGAGGGTGGTTTACTGTAACATTATTCATAATAGCAGAAAACAGGAAATTACTGAACTGTCCAAAAGTTGAGAAATAGTTTTTAAGAAATCATGGTACACTGACATAACTGATTCAAAAAGATGACATGAATCTTTGTTTACTGGCATAAAAAGATAAATTATTGAGTGCAAAACGAGTAACAGAGCAATTGATATAATATTCTGATTTCATAATATATTTCATATAATATATAATGATAAATAATATATTATTCCAAGAATATATCCTTGGAATAATATCAAAATGTTAACAATGGTTGTTTCATGATGGTCAGATTCCAGGGAACTTACAAAAACACTTTATTATGTAAAATTTCAAACTTATACACAAGTACACTGAATAATGTAGTGAACCATTGTAAACTCAAAATCAAGCTTGTGTCATTTCTATCCCATCCTTCACTCACCACCTTTTTCATTTTGAAGAGAATCTCAGACATCATCAAATTTAATCTGTAAATATTTTGTCAGTAATTTTTTTACACAATGACAATTACACTATCATATTAATAAGCAGAATGCTGTTATCATATTAATTGCTATTATCAAATAAACAGTCGGTGGTCAAATTTCCAAAAAGCTCATAGTTGTCATAAATGGTTTCTTTGTTTGCATGTTACCGTTTATTTAAATCAGAATGGAAATAATCTCCACATGCTGGGATTAGTTGGTGTGTGTATCTTTTAAGCCTCTCTTACGCAAGAGCTTTCCATTCTATCTTTTTTCCTCTTATGCAATTTGTTTATTCAAGAAATTAGATCAGTTGTCCTGCAGTTTAAGAAAATATGGCTTTTGCTGGATTCCTTTTTTTTCCTGAGTAGTATTCCACTGCATGCATAAACCACAATTTGTTAATCTATTATCTGACTCTTGGATTGTTTTCAGTTTTGGGTGGTAGCCAGTAAGGGTGCTATGAGCATCCATGTGCAAGTCTTTGTGTGCATAAATACCAAGTAATGGAATGGCTAGCTTATCTGGTAGGTGTGCATTTTAACTTTCTAAGATTAAACTGCCAAACTGTCTTCCAAGTAGTTTCATGACTAGATATTAACACCACTTATGTGTGGGAGTTCCTGTTGCTCCATGTCCTTGTCAACACTTGGTACTGTCGGTTTGTAAAATGTTAACCATTTGAATGGAGGTATAGTGGTATCTCACTGTGATTTTTGTTTGAATTTTCCTAATGACTAGTAATGTTGAGTGCCTTTTAGTGAGCTTGTTTTCAATTTGTATAACTGGTGAAGAGCCTGTTCAAATTTTACCCATTTTGTATTGGCTAGTTTGTCTTCTTCTTGTCGAGTTCTAAAGATTACTTCTATGTTTTGGATACATATTCTTTATCAGATATTTGTTTTTCAATTATTTTCTCCCAGACTGTGGCTTGTCTTCATTTTCTTAATAGTGTTGTTTGAAGAAAAGAGGTTTTTAATTATTGATGAAGCGTAGTTTGTCAGATTTTTTTCCCTTTTGATGTGTGCTTTCCGTGTCTTATAATTTATAAATGTTAAAACAAAAAATTAAAGGGATACATTCATATAGTGGAACACTATTAAGGGATAAAAAGAAAATGAGCTGTCAAACCATAAAAAATGTGGAAGAACCTTAAATGCATATTGCTAAGTGAAAGGAGCCAATCTGAAACGGCTACACATCATATGATTTCAACTACATGACACACCAGAGGAGACAAAATTGTAGAGACAGCAAAAAGATCAGTGGTTGCTGTGGCTGTGGGAGGAGGGATGAATCAGTGGGACACAGAGGATTTTTAGGGCAGTGAAACTGTCCTGTTTGATACTGTAATGGAGGATACATGTTACTGCATGTTTATCAAAACCCATAAAATACACAGTGCCAAAAGTAAACCCTCTTGTGAACTAAAGAATAGCCTTAATAGTAATGTGTTCAGCAAATATTGGTTCATCAGTTGTTACAAATGTTTCACTAAAGCAAGATATCAAAAATGGAGGAAATTGGAGATGAGGAGAGGAAGGTATATGCCAACTCTCTATTTTTCACTCAAATTTTTTTTTTGTAAACCAAAAGCTGTTCAAAAAACAAAGTCTATCAATTAAAAAAAGAAAGAGAAAAGTGCCTTTGAGAGGTAGGGAAGCCTAATTTTTTTAAAGGTTTTCTTTCTTTTTTTCTTTTTTTTAACTTTAAGTTCTGGGATACCTGTGCAGAACGTACAAGTTTGTTACATAGGCATATGTGTGCCATGGTGGTTTGCTGCAGCTGTCAACCCAGCATCTAGGTTTTAAGCCCTGCATGCATTAGGTATTTGTCCTAATGCTCTCCCCCCCTTCGCCCCCGACCCCACAACAGGCTCCAGTGTGTGATGTTCCCCCTCCCTGTGTCCATGTGTTCTCATTGTTCAACTCCCACTTATGAGCGAGAACACGTGGTGCTTGGTTTTCTGTTCCTATGTTAGTTTGCTGAGAATGATAGGGGAAGCCTAATGATTTTAAAGTAGCTTAGTCCCTCTGTGTTGGACATCTCAGCATTTTAGACCAATGGTAGCCTCTCCTGACTTCCCTCGTGTAGGTGCATCACCACTTCTTTACCTCCCTAGACTTTTAACTTCAGGTGTTTTGGTCTCTATCTCGACTCTCTGCTTCCAGGCAGTTGTCACCTCCTGCTGAGCATCTTCCACAGTTTCCCTTTCCATCTGTGCTTCCTGCTTCCCCGTGGCACACTCAAGGCTCACCTAATCCCTGACCTGGGCCTTCCAGGCCTCCTGACCTAATGCACTTCCTACCTGAGAATCCATTCTGGTCCTTTATAGCTTGTAGCACGTTCCTCTTTATCCTAATATTCAGGGCCTTCTAGTAATCCTAATATTGTCTTCTTTATGGCAGCAAGAGGGCAGTGCTAGGGAATAACTTCAAGTAGCATGTGTTTGTCCCCAGTTCTGCACTCTTAGGGCGGCGTTCCGTGGTCATGAGTCATTGCTGTGTTCCAGAGACCCCCCTCTCTACATGGCTAGAGGCTAGAGGTCATTATCAAGAGTGAATACTGCCAAGTCCTAGCAAACTTGGTCAGGTTACTCATCTGGATGATTCAGAAAATCAGATCAAGAAATGGATGCTACACAGCAACTGCCAGCATTGCTAACACCAAACAAAAGGTAGCCAAGCCAACTAACACAGGAACTGGAATGAAAAGAGCAAAGACTCACATACAGCAGAAGTTTTAGGGGGGAATTGGCACTCACAAAGGAAATGGCTGGCTTATCACACAGGGAAAGGGAACAGCCCCAGCTAAGCTCACTTTTTATTTTTGTTGTGTGTAAATGCATTACACCCCCAATTCAGAGCCATGATAAAATTTATAGGCTAGGAATTTGTTTTCACATACTGTGTTCCTATGGAATCATTTCTAAAACCTGCTTTTCCTCTACACTGTCAACTTTCAGGAAAACTGAACTTTAAAAAAAAAAAGTCTTTTAAACTTCTCCTGGACGGCATCTTACACAATCTGAACCATATTAAAATAAATACCCTGGCCTCAAATTTATGCTCAAGGACAACTTGTTCTGGAGGCTGAGTACTTAGAGCACATTTGGTAAGAGTGGAAACCTACAGACGAGGCTCAGAGCCTTTTCAGATATTCGTGTATATATTTTTGTCCTGCTCTATGCTCATGTAAATAATACTGATTCAACAGTCTTCCAAGGTGATCACCTTGGTACAGAACGCCATGGCCATTTTCCAAAACCATTTCTTTGTGTAAGTGCCTTGAACCTTCCGGTAAGTTCTGAATACCTTAGGCCCTAAGATCGAGGTTTGCGTTCTGGTTTCCTGGTGCAGGCCCCCTTCTCCTTTTAAAGGTGCTGGCCTCGTTCGTATGATCAGGCTTCCCTCTGTCTCTGCATGAAAGCATTTCCTTTTCTCTCCTTCTGTTTGAAGTTGGCATGTGTGTGACTCATCACAGGCTGAGAGTTTTGTAGACAAGCAGGGTGGGTCCCGGTTCACTAACTAAACCCTGAGAATCGACTGTGACCATGAATCACACAGCATTTCTTCCCCCCCACCCCATGCAAAACCCGTGAGCCGTACCCAGAAGCCCTCGTCATCATTGGTTCCTCCCCCGTTAGTGACGGCCGTGTGTGTTCCTCTCCCACATTCCTTCTACAGGTGAGGAAAGGAAGGCTCGGAGGTTTTAAATAACCGGTCCAAGTTCACTGAACTGGACTGCTGACTCTCACATCTCAAAACTCTTTCTACCAAAGGAGAAATATGAAGTCTGAGAAATATTTTACTCTAATAAGTGAAATTTTGAATATTCTGAAGATAAAATAACCTGGTACTCCTAAGAAGCCAGGTTCAACAGCTGATTCAGGAACGCTGCTAAGGGTTCAAAACGTGCAGGAGGGGAGTCTCCTTGAGACAGAGCCAGGCTGTCCTCAATTTTGCATCCTGCGCATCTGTGCTCATTGTTGACTGGGGAGAGAACTGAGAGGCAGCAAAGAGGGAGGAGGTGGCGCAAAGCGAGGACGGGTGTTGACAAGACTTGCTGGCATCCTGCTTTACTATCTGCATGCTCTTTGTTTCTAGATTTTCACTACACTTTTGTCACTTCAATAACTGTCTTACATATATACGTTTTCTTTAATTTGTGTACTTTCCAAAGCAAAAAACTTATGAAAACAAGACATGAGGCATGTAAAGTCATGGAGGACTAAAAAGCTAATGCTGTTTTGCTAACATTAGAGTTAACATAAGGACACCACAAAGCTGATGTTAGCATAGGATGTTGATTTTGATACTGCAAAAAATGCTAAAATTTCAACTCCCTATGCTGCTAAGTAAACAGCTCTTGGCTCTTGGCTAACTAGGGCAACAGCTGTACCCATCAGAATTATAGTACTGTCCAAAAATATTTCAGGTGCAAAAGCAAAAGTCCTGGTTGCAGTGTGTAACACACTCAGGAGGCTCCTGGAATATTACTGACTTCAGTAATGAGGTAACTTGACACCGTCATCCCTTTGGAGGAAGTAACTCTTTATTGACAAGATTTGACTTGGCTGGATCTTTAAAGAGTACTGATAGTCATTGGAGACTTCTTCCTCCATCACTTAAGGTTGACAAAGTAGAAGAGGCATTTTATTTACTCCCTTTTAATTGTGATAAATTTAAAAGAATAGGATGTCCAGAAAAGGAAAATTTATACTTACTGTCTCATTTGTTCTTGGATTAGAACTGAAGTGTTTTGGGGATGGCCTGCAAAAGCTCTGTAGATCTCTGTTGGCTATACAAAATAGCAAAAGCCACAGCTGCAGAAATTGTTGCAAACTCTTCATTCACTTCATCGTCAGATGAAGATCTCTACTATTACTTTGGAATTTGTAGTTAAATGCTGATGATCTTAATCTTGATGCTTAAGCTTTGGTGAATGTCCATACTATCTAATCTACACAGTGTATTATTACCTTTGAAGTAAACTCTCGATGTCCCCTTGTGGAAATGCATCTCTGCTGGGGTGTTTTGGTTCTCATACGGTCGTTAGGTAACATCCACTTGCATTAAAAGACTTTGTCTTTAGAACCAATTTCTCTTCCACTTCTAATTACTGGTTTCTTAGAAAATGAATACACTAGCCAGTAAAAAAAAATAATAATAATAAATACTCATTTTAGGCTAGGCCTGGTGGTTCATACCTGTAATCCCAGCACTTTAGGAGACCAAGGTGAGAGGATCAAGTTTGAGACCAAACTGGGCAACATAGCAAGTCCCTAAAAAAAATACATATAAAGCACCCAAACATTAAGCAGGGGTGTTGAAGCAGGGTGAAAAATCTGTGTGTGCAGTGTAGTGTCGATTAAAGGAAAGGGAACTCACCCTTGGCTTTCTTTGTGTGTGTGTGTATATATATATATTTCGGGGCATGGTGGGGCATACCTGTAGTCCCAGCTACTCAGAAGGTTGAGGTGGGAGGATCCCTTTAACCCTGGAATTCAAGGTTGCAGTAAGCCATGATCAAGCCACTGCACTTCAGCTTGGGCGACAGAGTGAGACCCTGTCTCAAGAATAAAACAAAATCCACATTTTAGAGATAGTGCCTCATGCCTTTTTCAAGGGATAGAAAAGTAGCAGAGAGAGCTAATGTAGTTCAATGGGAAGAGCACAGGCCTTGGGACCCATCAGGAAATCAAGGTGTAGATTATAATCAAAGCACCAGCTGTACTACTACCTATTATTGATGGGACCTTCAGCAATGTGCTCAGATTCTCAAGTCATAGTGAAATGGTGATAATAGTGACCATTACACCAAATTTGCAGGGCGAGGTGAGGATGGTGTTTGTGAAAATCTTTGAAAACTGGTATCTACTAAGGTTATTTCCAGATTCCTTTGCCTTTTTTCAAAAAACAGCTTTATTGAGATAAAATTCATATACCATACATTTCACCCATTTCAAGTCTACAATTCAGTGGTGTTGGTATAGTCATAGATCTGTGCAGCCATCAGCACAGTGAATTTTAGAACGCTTTAATCACCTCATAAAAAAGCCCATACCCTTTAGCTATCATCTCCCTGGCCCCTTCCATTGCCTGTTCAATTTTTATTTTATGTTTATTTATAGAGACTCTCAGATAATTTTTTAAATTAAGTTAAGTAAAAATAAAATTACTGGTGGATGACATTAAAATACTGTTTCCTACGAAGAATGTCTCTGTAGGGCTTTCCAGTTAATGATCTAAGTGCATTGGCAGAATGAGGGATGATGAGCTAAGTGTTAATAAATGACACTGCTAGGAAGATTACAGTTCAAATCCATTTCTATTTTGAGAAGCAGAAAAGATGGATGAGTACTCACTGTTACTGTTGAAGTCACGGTACCATGAAAGCCGCTCATTAAATCAGGATGGGTCTGTGGGAAGGTGGGGAGGGAGGAATGCGCTGATGAGTGGAGGGTGGGTGGGAACTGCCCCCAGGAGCGGATCTTCCTAGCCCAGGAAATCCACACCATCAGGAAGCTGCTGGACTGTTCCTTATCTGAACTTCCTAAGCCCATGAATTGGGCTTCATGCAGCAGAGCTAGGGAGGAAAGGATAGAAAGAAGGAAGGGAGGGAGGAAAGGAAGGAAGGAAGGAAGGAGAAAGCCCCTCCGGGATTGCCTCTGTTTTCTGCACAACCCAAACATTAAGCAGGAGTTTTGAAGCAGGGTGAAAATCTGTGTGCAGTGTTGGCTGGGGTAAAAGAAACTCACCCTTAGCTTTCTTTTTGTTCTAGGCCGCCAGATCCCACCCTTGGACCCCCATGAAAATGGAAACAATGGAGCAATCAAACTTGGGAAGCCGACTACGCAAGCCAGCCGCCGGTGCTGTTGACCCAAGGGCCATGGTCCGTGGTACTTGAAGAAGCCAGAGCCCACATCCCTGTGCGCTGCTGAAGGACCGGTGTCCTGGCACCTCACTTTGAGAAGAATGAGCACGCTGGCTTTGCATCTTGGAAGACCTGCAGGGGATGGGTCACAAAATGTCCCTGAAAAAGGATTTCAGAAAACCCTGGAGAAACCCACCACACCACCACAAAATGGCCTTTAGTGCATGAAATGCACATGGAAGGGATGTAGTTGCATTTTTGCTAAAAAAAAAAAAAAAGCCTTTAAAAATTCTTGGATGTATACAAAAGTCTTACTGCCTTATTATGTGTATGGGATTCAAAAGTGAAGTTCCACTCGGATTTCCTGTGCTGTCTTTCCAGATTCCAGTAACTTCTTCAGTGTCATTGCCTTTGTTGCCTAACCAGCCTTCACTGAAAGGCAAATTTAATTCAGGAGGTTAATTTTTAGCTAGCTTTGGAAGTAAGCCTTTATTTATTACTTTTCTGAGGGAAAGAGAGAAGTGTCAATGGACCATCACTCAGACTGAGACTTGAGCTATTATAGAAGCCAGGAAAATGTATTAGAAACTGTTGTCTACACCTCTTTTAATTAGTGAACATTTTTCTAAGTTATGGTCATATATACCCAAACAAACCGAATCAGACTAAATTATTGCATATAATTTTGGGATTGGGAGGCCTAGTTTGAAAGAGCAATTTAAGTAATCACTATGTAAGTGTTGAGAGATGCAGGATATACACATTATTCAAGAGACCACCTGACATGCGTCTCTTCTACAGGAATACATTTCTCCTCTCTTAGAGAAGTTTAATGCACATAGTATTATTTTACTAAGAGAATATCTCTTAGTTTCATATCTAGGGGAAGAGAATTAACTGGAATTAAGTTTAATGTTTGAATCTAAATCATAGGGCAAACTTCTATTAATAGCAATTAATAATAGGTTATAGGAAAGCCAGCCAGAGGAAGTATCAGCACCTTAAAATTCTAGACCCAAAAAAACTACAAAATCAGAGAAAGTATTTTTATGTTTCTAACTTGGGGAGAAGGTTTTAGGGCTAACCAGAGGTCTGACCTTGGAATGCCAAGGAACTGAGAATGGGCTTCGATGAAAACCTTCCTTTTCAGATTCCCTGTCTGCTCAATTAATTAAAGATCTTTGAATCCAAAGGAAGTCAAGGAAGAAAAAGCTTGGAAAGGAAGAAAAGTGATTCCTACTGAAAATTCAAATTCTATTACCATTGTAACTTTCATAAAATGTTGGGATCAAGAAGCAGTTGATTTCCTGCCAAGGCTTATATTAGGGGGTGATTCTTAGAGGACATTAGGATTGGTGCTCAGAAAAGGTTAATCATACTGTGTGTTAACCACGGCCAGCTGGTACCTTCTTTGCCATGAGCATTCGAGGGACAGCTAACCCTTACTGACAATCTATAATGCGAAAGTCAGGAAAGAGATGGTGACCTGAGTAGATTAAAGATGGCTCACATCTGTAATCCCAGCACTTTGGGAGGCCCATTCGGGCAGATCACGAGGTCAGGGTTTGAGACCAGCCTGATCACCATGGTGAAACCCCATCTCTACTAAAAACACAAAAATTAGCTGTGTGGTGTTGGGCGCCTGTAGTCCCAGCTACTCAGGAGGTTGAGGCAGGAGAATTGCTTGCACCCAGGAGGCAGAGGTTGCAGTGAGCCAAGATCACGCCATTGCACTCCAGCCTGGGCAACAGAGCAATACTCTATCTCAAAAAAAAAAAAAAAAAGAACTGGCACTTCAGTAACTCAGCACACTTGCTGCTTCACTCAAGAGAGTTCATTGACAGTCTTAGGATATGAAGGCTGGAAAACATTTATTTTGCTTCAAGAGTTAGATTTGGCTCTCCCCAACAGGTACCTCAAAAACTTAGCAAGTGGCATTTGGATGTCTTGACAGGGCCTTTGCAGGAATTTTTAGGGTTTCTTCCACATGTCCACATTAATGGCTGGCATGATTGTGCTTGCAGGCCAAGAAATGATCATATCTCTTGCCAAAGGTAAAAAAACATTGAGTTGAAAATTGAAGTGACCTCTTTTCAGCTGACATGCAGGCTTAATTTGTAACCTTTCTTCATCTAGTTTTCCCTGAGAACCTGGGTTTATCTCTAGACAGCTGATGAGGTTTTGAGCTAGGGATAAGTGTCCTAGCCGAGAGTTTTGTAGCTTTGGGCTGGGTTTGCAGTGGTTGTATTTTGCATAAAATGTCTAGTCTTAGCCACACATAGTGAGCTACCCACTAATAAGCCCATGGTTTTATTTCAGAAGCACATAAAGGTGTAAAACCACTGTTACCTTTCTGTATTGCCTTAGCTATTTAAGCCAGTCAGATGACAATGTATATATATTCTCATCACCACTCAGAGCAGTCGGTGAAGAAAGTAGATCACACTTGGGCACACTGGTATTCACATAAACATTGAATCTTCTCTATGGATGCTCAGGCCTTGTCTACAATGAGGCATTACGACCTTCCTTTGTTTTGGCTTGGAATTACTTCCTGGCTGTCTAACAATTGAACCATAACCACATAATATTATGTAAAGGCCTAGAAATTACTGTTGCTAAAAAAAAGTCATGTAGTTTCATGTGATGTTTCATGTAGCTTTTTCCAGAATTTGTTCCTTCTCCCTTTTTTCTTTCATATGTGACATAAGTGTGTATCTGTGTAAATATGATTGTATATGTGTTTCTCCAACACGTAATCCATTTCACTGGCTGAGTTTGGCCCCTAGCCATATGTTAATATAAGGTAGGCATGGCTTCTCAGAGGGATGGTTTCCCAGTGGAAATCTCTGAGAATGGCAGTGGAGTTGTGCAAGCATTTTACATTGTCACATAATTGACTTGCCATTTTACGGTTTAAAGTGGCACATTAGGCTGTTGAATATGACGTTACCTTACAGACTAAAAGGTTGAAGACCCGAAACCAACTTTTAGCCAACAATAAGGGCTGTGCCCCAATGAAAACTGAGTTCATTTTCTGAGAAAGGTTTGGATGACTATTTCCTCTACAGTCAAGGACCTTGGCATGTGATGGCTGAAACTGAGCTGTTTTGTGTGAGCTTCAGTTCTCACTGTTCTGCAATGCTCATGGCAAGTTGAATTGTGAGCTAGCTTGTAAACTAAAGGGTTCTCAGCTGTATTCAGACCTATTGGTTATCTAGCTTACTGTCTTAACATCATTGTTGAAACCAGACCCCCTAATCCAATGGCGCTGTGCCGTTGTGCAGACTGCTTCCTTTTCTCGTGTTTTTGTAAAGCGCTTCCGTCTGGGCTGGACCCAGTTCTTGCACATACAAGACACTGCTACAGTCAGCTAGGACCTTTCTGCCTTGTATTCTACTCTGTAGTAAAGCATTTCTTTCAACAATGCCCAGTTGTATCTGTTATTTTTTGTTTAACACACACTGATTCATACTAATAAATATTTGAAGTTTTATCAAGTTTGACTTTTTCTTATTACAATGTTCAGTAGAATCATTTTTTTAAAATCACAGTTAAACAGAGGATGATGATTCCCAGGGAAATGTGTGCACCTGTACATTTGCAGACATGCATAAGGATGTTCCCGGAAACACTGTTTGCAATAGCAAAATGTTGTCTTCCACTAAGGAAATGGATAAATGAAATGTGGCTCAGCTACATGATGAAAGCTATCAGGTAGTTAAAATGAATGCAGTATTATCATGCATCAACATGGATCAAAAACAGAATTTGTAGTGCAGGCTACCATCCTGCACACTCCCAAGGGAGTTATCATCATAGTGGCCTGTTTGAATGCAACCCTCAGGAACTGTGCAGTGCACAGCCTGGGCAACCACCTGTGTCCCTAGCTGAGTGAATAAAGCAAGCTGAATAAGTACCAATGCATATCAATTCACACAGAACAATAAATCCGACATTGTTTACGAATGTGTTTGTGCTAAAAGAATTAGACAGTGAAACGTGAACTTCATGATGGTCCTCACCTGAAGGGAGGGAGAAAGTGAACAGGATCAGGGAGAACAAAGGACATGTAACTATCAGTCATTTGTACTTACTTCATGATAGAAAAATCTGAAGACAATATGACAAAAGGATAACATTTGGTCGTTTCAAGGTATGTGTTTTATTAGCCTCTCTATTTTTCTGAGTATTTTGTTTTTCAAAGAGGAAGGAGAATGGAGACAAGAAACAATAAAGGATCAGGGTGACTTCTTTAATATGCAAAAAAGATTTCATAACTGTACTTGCCAAGTCACTCACTAAATTTGATGAGGTATACTCACTCCCATCCCCCTTCCTCCATCACCTCAGCCTCCACTACCTGCCACCAACAAACACACACACACTTTCAAATTCATGCCCTTGTGGGGCTTATGTTTTCTCTGCATAGCTTCATTTGATGTCTAGACGAATGGGAAAGTGGGAGATGCAGCACCTTCATGTTCTCAGCATCAGAGACACTGTCTGAGGCCCCTGCTAGAAACGCTTCCAATATGTATTCAAACTAGAAACACACACTGTCACCATCGAGACTCAGTGTTCCAATTTTATGAGAAAATATGCCTTTCTTTTGCATTTACTAAGAAGCAGTTGTCTGTATATAGCAACTTCAAGAAATGTTTTTGGAAATAATCCCATTGAATTCAGATGGCATACTTTGTGCCCCCCAGACTTCGATGTCAATAGTATTCTGCACAGGGATTCCACTACCCCTCCTACACAACTGTTTTGTTACACCTGGAGGTGTATTTAATAGAACCAGTGTCCGAGGAGTTATGCCCTGAGGCTGGCAACTTGCACATTTTTACGAAACTTGCACATTTTTACTAAACAACTCCAGTGGATTGAGGGGGGCGCTGGAGAGCAAGGACAAGGAGCTCGGGCTGTGCTCAGCTGACTCCAGCATTCCTTGTGGTTGCTATAAATAGTTCCTGTTCCTTCAAATAGTTCCTGTTCGGGCAGGTATTGTCTAGAGAGCAGACTTGCAGGTTGGAAGAGGAGAGAGACTTCATTCCAATTTCATGAGCATTGAACTCCAGGAATGTCTCCTCTCAAGTTTCTAGACATAACTGCAGCAACTGGCTTTTTGAACATATATGAAGCCATCTTCTCCCTTCCATTCCAGTGTTCTATCAAAAAACTGAAAAGATAACACCAATTGCTGCCTTGTATCCTGAAAAGAGGCAGTCCCATATATGCTGGTCAGAGTATAAATTGGTATAATCTTTCTAGACAGCAGCTTGGCAATGTATGTCAAAAACATTTGAAATTAGCATATCCTATGAGCCACTAATGCTATTTTTCTATTTTTGGGAATTAATTTTACCTGTATGTGTGTGTGTATAACAGAAATATTATCTGATACTGCAAAACACATTTGTTTTGCCCAAAACTTAAATTGGCATAAAACAAACAATGATTCCGAGGCAGGTGGATCATGAGGTCAAGAGATCGAGACCATCCTGGTCAATATGGTGAAATCCCATCTCTACTAAAAATACAAAAATTAGCTAGGCATGGTGGTGTGTGCCTGTAGTCCCAGCTACTTGGGAGGCTGAGGCAGGAGAATTGCTTGAACCCAGGAGGTAGAGGTTGTGGTGAGTCAAGATTATGCCATTCCACTCCAGCCTGGGTAACAAAAGTGAAACTCCATCTCAAAAAAAACCCAAAAACCAAAAAACAATGATTATATTACAGTTTCTGGGGGCAGGAACTTGAAAATGACTTAGCTAGGTGGTTCCGGCTAGGGATCTTCAGATGTCATCAGGGGCTACAGTCATCTGAAGGCTTGACTGGGGCTGGGATTCTGCTGCTGAGGTGGGTCACTCACTGGCTGTTAGCAGGAAGCCTCCGTTCCTCACCAGGTGAACCTCTCCATGTGCTGCTTGATGACCTCATGATGTGGCACGAGCCCCATTCTGTCTGATGCAGAAAGCTGAATGTAGTTTTCTTCCAGCTGTTTACAGTGGCTTCTATTGTCTTAGGGTTCAACTTGTTGTCAGGATTTAACCCATTGCCCTTTCTCCCAAGATGGGTGAATGAGTAAGAAGGATGCATTTGAACCTCTGGAGGGGAGGGTTTATTGCACCCACAGGGAGGGGATGTGTCTAATTGCTGCCCCTCTTTGGCACCTCTTGCCTTCTGTGAAGATATGACTTATCCTGCCTGGGATCTGGTGATCAGCCCCATGCCTACTCTCACATTTGGTCACAGGGTCCACAGTGGTCTCTCTGTCCCCCCATCTTACACACTTGGTTCCCTAGGTTCACTTCCATGCCCCATTTAGAGCACCTTGGAGATACTGGATGGGAGTGTGAGCCTCCTGGCTCCATAGCTATGGCTCCATGGCAACAGACTGGGTGGGGCCCAGTGCTCAGCCCTGCTTCCAAGAGTTGGTGGAGAGCTGGAGATAAGACCTTTCCAGGAAGTGGTGGAGAGCTGCAGATGGGTCCCTTCTAGGAGGTGGTGGAGAGCTAGAGATGGGATGCCTTCCAGGAGGTGGTGGAGAACTGGAGATGGGTTCCCTTCCAAAAGGTGGTGAAAAGCTGGAGATGGGTCCCCTTCCAGGAGGTGGTGGAGAACTGGAGATGGGTCCCTTTCAGAAGATGGAGGAGGACTGGAGATGGATCTTTTCCAGGAGGTGGTGGAGAGCTGGAGATGGGTCTGTTCCAGGAGATGGTGGAGCGCTGAAGATAGTCCCTTCCAGGAGGTGGTGGAGAACTGGAGATGGGTTCCTTCCAGGAGGTGGTAGAGAACTGGAGATGGGTCCCTTCCAGGAGGTGGTGGGGAGCTGAAGATGGGTCCCTTCCAGGAGGTGGTGGAGAGCTGGAGATGGGTCCCTTCCAGGAGGTGGTGAAGAACTGGAGATGGGTCCCTTCCAGGAGGTGGTGAACTGGAGATGGTAGAGAACTGGAGATGGGTCTTTTCCAGGAAGTGGTAGAGAGCTGGAGATGCACCCCCTTCCAGAGGTGATGGAGAGCTAGGGCTTAATTTCCTCCCAGGAGGTGGTAGAAAGCTGGGTCTGGGTCCTTTTCCAAGAGGTAATGGAAAGCTGGAGATGGGTCCTCTTCCAGGAGGTGGTGGAGAGCTGGTGTATTAGTTCATTCTCACACTGCTGATAAACACATACCCAAGACTGGTCAATTTACAAAAGAAAGATGTTTATTGGACTTACAGTTCCACATGGCTGGGGAGGCCTCGCAATCATGGTTGAAGACAAGAAGGAGTAAGTCACATCTTACATGGATGGAGTAGACAAAGAGAGAGCTTGTGAAGGGAAACTCTCATTTTAAAACCATCAGATCCTGTGAGACTCACTCACCATCATGAGAATAGCACAGGAAAGACTCTCCCATTATTCAATCACCTCACACTGGGTTCATCCCATGACACATGAGAATTGTGGTAGTTACAATTCAAGATGAGATGTGGATAGGGACATAGCCAAACCATATCATTCCTCCTCAGCTCCTCCCAAATCTCATGTCCTCACGTTTCAAAATAAATCATACCTTCCCAACAGTCCTCTAAAGTCTTAACTCATTTCAACATAAACTCAAAAGTCCACAGTCCAATGTCTCATCTGAGACAAAGCAAGTCTCTTCCACCTGTGAGCTTGTAAAATCAAAAGCAAGTTAGTCACTTCCTAGATAAAATGGGTTACAGGCATTGGGTAAACACAGCCATTCCATGTGGGAGAAATTGGGCAAAAAAAAAGGGGCTACAGGGCCCATGCAAGTCTGAAATCCAGCAGGGCAGTCAAATCTTAAAGCTCCAAAATGATCTCCTTTGACTCCATGTCTCACATCCAGGTCAAGCTGACGCAAGAGGGGGTTTCCCATGGTCTTGAGCAGCTGTGTCCCTGTGGCTTTGCAGGTTATAGCCTTCCTTCCAGCTGCTTTCACAGGCTGGTGTTGAGTGTCTGCATCTTTTCCATGTATGCATTGCAAACTGTCAGTGAATCTACCATTCTGGAAGACAGTGACCCTCTTCTCAGAGCTCCACTAGGGGGTGCCCCAGTATGGACTCTGTGGGGGGGCTCTCAACCCACATTTCCCTTCTGTACTACCCTAGCAGAGGTTCTTCATGAGGACCCCACCCCACAGCAAACTTCTGCCTGGGCATCCAGGCATTTCCATACATACATCTAAAATCTAGGTGGAGGTTCTCAAACCTCAATTCTTGACTTCTGTGCACTGGCAGGCTCAACACTAAATAGGAAGCTACCTAGTCTTGAGGCTTGCACCCTCTGAAGCCATGGCCCGAGCTCTACATTGGCCCTTTCAGCCACTGCTGGAGCAGCTGGGACACAGGACACCAAATCCCTAGGCTGCACCCAGCACAGGGACCATGGGCCTGGCCCACAAAACCACTTTTCCTTCTAGACCTCTAGGCCTGTGATGGGAGAGGCTGCAGTGAAAACCTCTGACATGTCCTGGAGACATTTTCCCCATTGTCTTGGGGATTAACATTTGGTTCCTCATTACTTATGCAAATTTCTGCAGCTAGCTTGTATTTCTCCTCAGAAAATGGGATTTTCTTTTCTATCATATTGTCAGGCTGCAAATTTTCTGAACTTTTATGCTCTGCTTCCCTTATAAAACTGAATTCCTTTAACAGCACCCAAGTCACCTCTTAAATGCTTTTCTGCTTAGAAATTTCTCCCACCAGATACCCTAAATCATCTCTCTCAAGTTCAAACTTCCACAAATCTCTAGGGCAGGGGCAAAATGTCACTAGTCTCTTTGCTAAAACATAACAAGAGTCACCTTTACTCCAGCTCCCAACAAGTTCCTTGTCTCTATTTAAGACCACCTCCACCTGAATTTTATTGTCCCTATTGGTATCAGCATTTTGGGCGAAGCCATTCAACAAGTCTCTAGTAAGTTCCAAACTTTCCCACATTTTCCCATCTTCTTCTGAGCCCTCCATACTGTTCCAATCTCTTCCTATTACCCAATTCCAAAGTTGCTTCCACATTTTCAGGTATCTTTTCAACAGGATCCCACTCCTGGTACCAATTCACTATATTAGACCATTTTCATGCTGCTCATAAAGACATGCCAGAGACTAGGTAATTTACAAAATAAAGAGGTTTAATGGACTCACAATTCCACATGGCTGAACTTTTATGCTCTGCTTCCCTTACAAAACTGAATGCCTTTAACAGCACCCAAGTCACGTCTTAAATGCTTTTCTGCTTGGAAATTTCTTCCACCAGATACCCTAAATCATCTCTCAGTCTGGGTCTCACAATCATGGTGGAAGGCAAGGAGGAGCAAGTTACACCTTACATGGATGGCAGCAGCCAAAAAGAGAGCTTGTGCAAAGAAACTCCCATGTGAAAATCATCAGATCTCATGAGACCCACTCACCATCACAAGAACAACACAGAAAAGACCCGCCTCCATAATTCAGTCACATCACACCAGGTTCCTCCCATGACATGTGGGAACTGTGGAAGTTACACTTCAAGATGAAATTTGGGTGGGGACACAGCCAAACCATATCAGCTGGAGATGTGGGCACCCTTCCAGGAGGTGGTGGAGAGCTGGAGATGGGTTCTCTCCCAGGAGGTGGCAAAGAACTAGAGGTGAGTCCCCTTCCAGGAGGTCGTGGAGAACTGGAGATCAGTCCCCTTCCAGGAGGTGGTGGAGAGCTGGAGATCAGACCCCTTCCAGGAGGTGGTGGAGAGCTGGAGATGAGACCCCTTCCAGGAGGTGGTGGAGAACTGGAGATGAGTTCCCTTCCAGGAAGTGGTGGAGAGCTGAGGATGGGTCCCCTTCCAGGAGGTGGTCGAGAGCTAGAGATGGGTCCCCTTCCAGGAGGTGGTGGAGAGCTAGAGGTGGGCCCCCTTCCAGGAGGTGGTGGAGAATTGGAGATGGGCTCCCTTCCAGGAGGTGGCAGGGAGCTGGACATGGGCACCCTTCCAGAAGGTGGTGAAGAGCTGGGACTGGGTCTTTTTCTAGGAGGTGGTGGGGAACTGGAGATGGGCCCTCTTCCAGGAGGTGGTGGGGAGCTGGAGATGGGCCCCCTTCCAGGGCCTTACCTAGATGGCGTCTGAGTGTCAGCTGCCTGGGCTTCTCCAGTGCTTTTCTTCCTGAAGCCAGGGGGAGGAGAAGCTTCACCCAGGCTTATTCATTTAGGTTTCTGAATCTTCTGTTTAGTTCCAGACTCTTCCCCCAATCTGGGGCACTTTTGAGAGTGAAAAGGGCTGCTGGGACAGAAGGAGTAAAGGGTAGTTCTGAGCACACTGGGATGTGGATCATTCTAGACTAGCCTTCTTCTACACTTCTGGCAATGGGGGAGGGCATGTTAGGGGACAGAAAACTCATGAGTTCCTGGATAGCACTTTATCACCTATCTTTGTAAACTCGTCCATCTGTCCTCCCATCCAACAAGTGTTTATTGAGTGCTACTATGAGTCAGGTGGTGAACTAGTCCTCCACACTCCATTAGATTTCTGCAATTACCAAGCTTACAAAGGAGGGAATGAAGAGAAGAGAAAAGACTAGACAACTGAGAATGGCAAGAATGAGGAGTTTCAGGGCAGTGTGACTTGAGGAAGCACTCTGGCCCCATGGGTGGGAACTGGAAACTGAGGAGTCAGCCCCATCCCTTACTCATCAAATGATTCTGAGCAAGTTACTTGGTTTGTCTGAACCTCAGTTACCTCTTGTAAAATGGGAATAGTATCCACATCTTGGGGTTAATGTCACATGAAGTGAAATCATTGTTTGCAAGGCACTTAGGACAGGGAACTGAGTGGCTATGATGATGCCATAGGCTTCAGCCTTTGCCCTGAAGCCGGGAAGGGTTCTTTTCCCTGTCCTTTTAGTTGCTACATTCTTTTATTTATTTATTTATTTATTTATTTTTTACTTTAAGTCCCAGTATACATGTGCAGAATGTGTAGGTTTGATACATAGGTATACATATGCCATGGTGGTTTGCTGCACCTGTCAACCCATCATCTAGGTTTTAAGCCTCACATGCATTAGGTATTTATCCTAATGCTCTCCCTCCCCTTTTCCCCCACCTCTCGACAGACCCCTGGTGTGTGTTGTTTCCCTCCCTGTATCCATGTGTTCTCATTGTTCAACTCCCACTCGTGAGTGAGAATATGCAATGTTTGGTTTTCTGTTCCTGTGTTAGTTTGCTGAGAATGATGGCTTCTAGCTTCATACATGTCCCTGAAAAGGAACTCATTCTTTTTCATGGCTGCATAGTATTCCATGGTATACATATGCCACATTTTCTTTATCCAATATATTATTGATGGGCATTTAGGTTGGTTCCAAGTCTTTGCTATTGTAAATAGTGCTGCTATAAGCATGCATGTGTGTGTGTCTTTATAGTAGAATGATTTATAATCGTTTGGGTATATACTTAGTAATGGGATTGCTGGCTCAGATGGTATTTCTGGTTCTAGATCCTTGAGGAATTGCCACACTGTCTTCCACAATGGTTGAACTAATTTACACTCCCACCAACAGTGTAAAAGTGTTCCTATTTCTCCACAGCCTCGCCAGCGTCTATTGTTTTCTAACTTTTTAATAATCACCATTCTGACTGTCATGAGATGGTTTCTCATTGTGGTTTTTAGTTGCTACATTCTCTTTTGTTATCTTCCTTTTTCTTGGGAGGCAATGCAGTGTGCAGATTAAGACATCCAGAGTCAGACCACCCATGTCTGACTCCCAGCTCTGTAATTTGCTGGCGGTGAGACCTTTGGCAGATTGGTGCCTCTAAGCCTCAGTTTCCTCATATGTAAAATGCAGACAGTAATTCATCTGTGCACACATACACACTTCTAGAATCCAAAAAGCTTTGTAAATATATATTTTTTTCCTGAGTTTGACATGGCAGCGAGATCAAACCTGAACTGATGTGATGCTATTTATAATCATTATTTATCCAACCAGGAGTGAATATTTGTATATCCAACTGCAGAAATACTACTGTGTTTGATGATGGGATCCTACCCTTGACTGCTGGAATGTCCTGTGATAGATGTACTATTTTACTTTGTAAAATCCAAAGTTCTGAATTCCGAAAACATCTGCCCACAATGTGTAAAGTATTGTCAGCCTGTGGTATTTACCCCTGGGCGTGCCCTGAGGACCGAGTGAGAGGATGCGTGTGATAAGGCTTTCACAAGAGGAGCCACAGGCAGCTCTTGGAAATGCTACTCACATAGAAGGGGACACACTCATGGTGCCCCCCAAGTGGAGCCATGGGGATTATGCTACAGAAGAATTGTTATGGTCCTGGCATCAAGCAAGCGCTCAAAAACAGTAACAGCTAACATGAGTATAGGGGCTTGCTATGTGCCAGACACGGTTCTAGGGGCTATACATCATATTATCTCTTTTTATTTTTACAACAGCGTTTATGAGGTAGACATTATTATCTCCACTTTACAAGTGAGGAAACCCAGACACAGGAGGTTAAGTAAATTACCCAAGACTTTCTGATAAAGAGAGACAGAAGTCAAATGTTAGCTACTACTGTTTCCTCTTTTCTTTCCTCTTGTTATAAGTGCTGCACATAATAAAAGAATGAAGAAAAGGAGATCCATGTCTAATGAAAATTTCCCAGGAGCTACTTTCAAACTGTGTCTCATTTTATCCACAAAACAAATCTAAGGTGAATGCAAAATTGTTCTTTTACAGAAGGAGCATAGACAGCTTAAGGGACATAAGGAGGGCAAGTGCATTCATGCGGAGGTCCATCCTGTGTCCTATTCCAAGACATACTCCTGCATCTCAAGAGGAAGTTTTGACCGGGGAGTTAAGGGTTAACCAGCTCAGGCTGGAAGAGCTGAATTACACAATTAAAGGAGACTTGCTGCTTTGATGGAAAGGTCTGATCCAAAACTTCTGGGGTGACTCTCCTTGACCCTACTGCTTGGGCTGCTTGATTTACCTTTTCTGTATCTGTGACCTTGATGTTGAAACCATTACTCAACCCTCAGTGAAGTTCTTAACTTGCTTTTTTGAAATGACTCATGCATTAGGGTCCAGCCATCTTGACTTTGTATGGCCCCAGGCCCTGAATTAGCTTCTGAGAACCCAGTGCCCAAACTGGTGTCCCCAGGTGGGCCTGGTGGACCGTAGGTAGCAGCCTTCTCAGCTCTCCTTCACTTCTCTCTGGATGTGTGCGTGCCTTTTCTCTCCTTTCCTGCTCATTTGGGAATGGATCCCAACTCATTTCTAAGGCACACCCCAAGGTTTTTGTTTGTTTTCATCTTAAAATCACCCCTGCACTATTTTAGCCCTCCCATCAACCTATCTATATGGATAAATCTCTAGTTTTGATCAACTTTCTTTCTCCTCCAAGCTACCCTCTCTTCCCTTCCCACTAAAGAAATTCTTAAATGAGAATCATGATGTGCTCACTTGATCTTCTATTCACTGCTCACTTGAATTTGGTCCCTCCCCCAGCTCTGCACTTTCAAAGCCCACCCCCTCTTCCCACTCTCCACCCCCAGAGGGAAGCCGTGGGCCCCTCCTTCCCTCCCTCTTGGATGCTCCTTCTCCAGCCCAGAAGCTGGCTCTGTGGTTTCTGCACTTCTTTTACTGCTCTTTTCATTTTCCTTTGCTGGCTCTTCTTAGAGCTTAAATGCAGGTACTTCCTGCAAATGTGTGTTCCTATTTCTCCTCAGTACACCACCTTCCTTCTGATTTCATCCAACATTTTATGGCTTCAACTATTGCCTCTGGGGGTCTGGCTTCTAATCTGTTGTATAGTCTGACTGCTTTCCAGAGATCAGAGCTTGATTTCCAGCTGCAGAATGTGTGTGCTGAAGTCCCCTCTGGCACGCAAATAGTACTGCATCTTGTTAGCAATCCAATTCATGTGCTGCATTCTCTCAGAGGTTCAGTCTTCAAATTTGAAAGTCAGTTTCAGCTCCTTTCAAGCACTGACCAAACCATGGAAATTCTATTTCTGAATTTCTCAAACCTTTTCACCTTCTTTCCACTGTCCTAACCTAGGCTCTTAATATGTTCTTTGTTGATTATTGTGATAATTTCTCAACAGATCTCTTTGAATGTTATCATTGGCTCTCAGAGCTAGTGTAGAATATGCTAGCAAAAAGTGGGATAAGTCCAGAGCAAATCATATCATTTCCTGAAAACTTTCCATGAGACCCTTATTGCAAATTAAGTAAAATGCAACTCTGTAACCTGTGGAGAAATGCTCCTCTCATTTAGCCCAGCCTCCATCCTGGCCCCATCGCCGCCCAGGGTCCCTGCTCCTGCCCATGTCACAGCCTGGTTGCTTTCTCCTAACTGGAAGGCCATCCCCCTTTGCTCCTCTCTACCTGGCAATATATCACTCTGCATTGGAGGCTGGGAAGCAATTTTAGGAGGCTTTCCTAGATCTCCCCAGGAGAAATTATAGTCATGATAGATTAGGGGCAGTAGGTTAGCCTATAAGTTAGGGTCAAATTTTGTTTACCAGAGATTAGTGCATTGTTTGCACTAAACACCATAAGTCTAGTATTAAAATGTCATTTTTATTCTCTACACTCAGTGTTGTAGCAGGAAACCAGCAAGTTAATTGTGATTACCTTGGCGAGTCGAAAAAGAGAAACTCACAAGACATGGGCACTTTGATCCTATTGTGCAAATTTTCATTGACTGTCTGGGTTATTCCATGGTGGGCTGTAAAGACTGCAGATACCACGGCCTATCTTACCCTCAAGAAGCCTATATTTGGACTGGGGAAGAGAGATGTGTACCATATAACATCATTTCATTAAATGTGTGGTGCTGACAGGACTGTGTTAGTCTGTGACATTTTACTCTTTTTGATTTAAACATCTGTTTTTCAGTATTATGATTTTAAACTTTGGATGTATTGTAAAGATGTGAATAGTGCCTTTCACTTTTCTCCTATTTCCTTATTTTATTTTTTTAAATTAACACATAATAATGATACAAATTTATGGGGTATGTAGTGATGTTTTGATATGCACAACGTATAGTGATTCTCCTGTTTCTTTACTCAGAGGCTAAGGTGGAGACGATGGTCTGCCGGATGTTCACAAAGGTCATTTTAGCAAAAATATTTTTTAAATTAAGTGTTTTAGTATAAACTTTCTTCAACTGTTTCCCATTTTACAAGCTGTAATCCAGCCATGCTTTTATTTGTTCGTGCATTAAGGGCCCACTGAATGACACATTCACTTATGGTGAGAATGAGCTTGGGCCCTTCCCAGGAAGGTCAGTATTGACCATCTGTTTGAACATCTAAACACTGTATGAACAGCAAAGCTACAATACACTGAAAGAAGATTACTGGAGCCTGCTGCGTTGCTTCTTTCTACCTGCTCCACTCCACGGTGGCTCCACTTGTTCTGAAGGCGAGTGTAGCTGCTAGTAGTCTGCTCACTTGCCTGGCTTCTTTAGATGTAAGCATTGGTAGATTCAGAGAACAGTATGCAGAGAGCAACGTCTTTGCACCATGAACTATGGCCAGTAGTCATGTGCATCTGTTAAGTCTTTTTAGAAGCATATTTGTATTAAAACATCGACAAACTTACACCTACCCTGAATCTTACCAAAGCAGCTCCAAACAGAATTTTCCAGTAAATACTCACACCGGAGAGCTTTAAACATTACACTAGAAAGTCAGAAGTGGTCAAAGTAGGACCAATGCTCACAGCTCTATCTTGGCAGGGTGCCCAGGGATCCTCAGTTAGATTTGGAGACTCTTTAGAGTGGAATCTAGAAGAGAAATCTTTCTTCTGCTAATAATGCTCACTTCTTGGAATAGACATTGCGGGTACCCTCTCCAAGCACAGTTTCTCAGCACTGGCCTCTATTCTCAGATGACTTCTCACTGTAGACACCTGTGATTCTTTCAGGGTGGTTGTGAGAACATGCAGGGCCTGTGCATAGGGCAAGCAGAAGTGCCAGTCTTACTGCCCCTGGACAAAATCTTCCAATGAAGGTTAGAGAGTTGGCATTACTCTCCCAGCTTGCCTTGGGTGTGAGCTTCAGTTGTGCACAGTGGCAGCTGAGTTTATCACCTCCCAACTCCCCCTCCAATGTCTCCTGGGATTATCTCCCAAATAAACTACTTACACTCAAATTTTTGTCTTAGGATCTGCTTTTCAGAGTTTAACTAAAATGGATATTTTTTCAGTGATGAAAGAAACAAACAATACACAAAACAACATGGGAATGCCTTAAATGCATATTGCTAAGTGAAAGAAGTCAATCTAAGAAGGTTGCACACGGTATGATTCTATTTTACAATGTTCTGGGAAAGACAAAACTATAAAGGCAATGGGCAAATCAGTGGTTGCTGTGGGTTTGCAGAAGGATAATGGTTGACTAGGTGAAGCACAGATTTTTTACGGCTATGAAACTATCCTGTATGGTACTGTACTGGTGGTTAACAATACCATCCATTGGCCAGGCGTGGTGGCTCACACTTGTAATCCCAGCACTTTGGGAAGCTAGTTCAAGACCAGGTCAGGAGTTCAAGACCAGCCTGGCCAATATAGTGAAATCCCGTCTCTACTGAAAATACAAAAAATTAGCTGGGTGTGGTGGTGGACGCCTGTAATCCCAGCTACTTGGGAGGCTGAGACAGGAGAACCGCTTGAACCTGGAAGGTATAGGTTGCAGTGAGCCGAGATCATGCCACTACACTCCAGCCTGGGCAACAGGAGCAAAACTCCTTCTCAGAAAAAATACAAAACACTGTTTATTTGTCAAAACCTAAAGGACTCCACAGCACAAATTAATACATGTAAATTAGAAAAAATTCAACCAAGAGAACAGGATTCCAGGATGAAATGCAGACTGTGACAAAAGAATATATAGTCATAGCCTGGGTAACATAGTGAGACTCTGTCTCTATAAAAAAAAAAAAAAAATTAGCCAGGCGTGGTACACACCTGTAGTCCCAGCTGCTTGAGAGGCTGAGGTGGCAGGATTGCTTGAGACTGGGAGGTTGAGGCTACAGTGAGCCTGTGTTCACACCACTGCACTCCAGCCTGGGCAACAAAGTGAGACTCTGTCTCAAAAAAAGAAAAAAAAAAGAGTATACAGCCATGTATCACTTAATGACAGGGATGCATCCTGAGAAATATGTCATTAGGTGATTTCATCATAGTGTGAACATCATAGAGTGTACTTACACAAATCTAGATGGTAGAGCCTATTGCTCCTAGGCTATAAACCCGTAGAGCATGTTACCATACTGATTACTGTAGGCAATTGTAACTTAATGGTATTTGTGTACCTAATCCATATCCGAACATAGAAAAGGTGCAGTAAAAATATGCTATAAAAGATTAAAATGGTACACCTTCATAGGGCACTTTCCATAGGTAGAAAGTTGCTCTGGGTGTCAGTGAATGAGTGGAAAGTGTAAAAGCCTAGGACATGCCTGTACACTACTGTGTATTTTATAAATACTGTACCCTTAGACTACACTAAATTTATTTTAAAAATAAAGTAATTGTGCCATGACATTAGGGCAGCCATGATGTCATTAACTAATAGGGATTTTTCAGTTCTGTAATAATCTTATGGGACTACTGTTGTATGTGCAGTCCATCAGTGACCAAATGTCATTATGTGGTGCATGACTCTAATTATATTACAAGTATGTGATATAACATCACTGAAGGTGTTGGAGGAAATAAATGCTGACATAAGTAACTATGGAAATGCTGGAAACTATAAAACTAAAGATAAAGGAACTATATAAAGCACTGTGCTCTAGTTGATAAAGTTGCTAACCATGGAGGTACAGGTTAACTACTCTGAAACCATTCTACATGCATTCTGGGATTTGCCAAATACATAAATGGATGGTGGATGATAGGAACCAAGTCACTTTTGGAGTAGAAGATTACAGACAAGCAAGAGAGAAAGGCTGAAAGGAGCCACGTGGTACTGAAATAGAGTTGGACATCAGTACAAACTCATGTTTAACTTAATATAAATACTGCTAGACAGATATAGAAGTAATTATAATTTGTGTGTATGCAAGGGTTACTATACATACATATATACACACACATATATGTATATACTTCCTAATCATGTTCACTGGGAGGGTATACAGACAATGATACCCAGCAGCAATGAACACATGTAGCCTAAGTCTTGGTTTCTAAATACCATTCCCCAGTTTTAAAAAACCTAGAAATAGATGATTCTACAGCTGAGGCAGTGAATATACAGGATGAACCAGGAGTATCTTGTAGTGCCAGTAAGTAAGGAAGAGCTTAGAAAGCAAATCAGTAGGTATATGTCAATAGGACACAGAAGCCATCGGAAAGAGCTCTCAATGACCAAAGCTAAGCATTTGAGCAAAAAATAAAAATGTAGCATTGGATTATAACCCAAAGTACAAAATAAATACCTATAATCCACACTGATATTAATAAATGATCGAATAAATAAATTGTCGGGGGAGGCAAATCTCCCAAAGAATACTCCAAATCATTTCTGTGGATACTCCTCCCTCAAAGAAGTAAAGCCTCATCTCCACCCCGTGGTCACGGGCTGTGGATAGTGACTTCCTTCCAAAGGGTACATACAGTAAGGAAAGGGTAAAATTATTCACAGTAAAATCATTCACTCTGGAGAAACCTGACAAACACCACCCCAGCCAAGTGGTCAAGGTCAACATCATCAGTGATAAGTCATGTTGACAGTATCAACCTTTGATATGCTTGATTTATGATAAAGTGATGAAAATAATATTTTACCTCTGTAGTCTTCCTCCCAAAAACACGTAACCCTGGTCTAACCATGAGAAACACATCAGACAAACCCCAATTGAGGGATATTTTTCAAAATACCTAACCAGTACTTCTCAAAATTGTTAAGATGATCAAAAAAAGGAAAGTCTGAGAAGCTGTCACAGCTCAGAGAAGCCTAAGAAAACATGACAACGAAATGTAACATGGTATGCTGGATAGGGTTCTGGAAGAAAAAAAAAGGATGTTAGGGAAAAACTAATGAAATCCAAATAAAGTATGGGTTTTAGTTAATAATAATATGTCAATGTTGGTTCCCTAGTTGTGAAAAATATACCATAGTAATGTAAGATGTTAACAATGGAGAAAACTGGATGTGAGGTGTATGGGAACTCTGTACTATCTTTGAAACTTTTCTATGAACATGTGTATGCTAAAATTAAAAGTTTATGTAAAAATGCATTATTATGCTCAAAGAGCTGCTTCTCTCTGGGGTAAAGATTGGAAGGAATGTCAGAGGTAAGGGACAGGCCCCTGTGTAACCCAGTTAGTACTGTAACTAGGATAGAGAGCTTGGGATTGAAACTTCCCCCAGAGTTAAAGAAACAATGCTTAACACAAATTCTTGGGCTTACAGGATAGCAGATAAGAAAAGAAACAATTACTGCAAAGCTGAAACTGACACTATGCCCCAAAGAGTAAGAAAGCAATGACTAACAGAAATTCTTGAGTTTGCAGGATGGCAGATAAAGAAACCACTTGTCGAAATGCTGAAAGTCACTCAGCTTGCAAGATTTCAAAACAGGCTGAAATTGTTTGGAACCAAAATGGCCAGCTGGACTTTGCACATGTCACAGCCCATGTTTCCACTACGTGTTTCATATTAACTCCCCCTGAAATTTACACAAGCAACTCATGAGGTGGCAGGAAGACATAACTGTGCATGTCTGAGGAGTTTCCAGACCTCCCTTTTCCTTCCACCAATTATCTACTAATCCTAGATTCCACCCCCTAATCCTTTCCTGGCCAGCACAGGGAGATTAATTTGAGCTGGACTTGTCTCTTTGCTAGTTTTCTTGCAATAAGAAGCTTTGATTTTTCATAGCATTGGCTTCTAGCATATCAGGCATTACTCTTTTTCACTTGATAATAGGGTTAAGATTCTATTATCTCCAAATCTTCATTTGGAGATACGATTTCTAGCAGGGCTCTTTTCTTACAAAATTTCACACAATGCACCCATTTTGCATCTTACTGTGTTGAGTAGTGGTGATCCATATTAAATTTCCCCCTCCCCATTTCCTTTCCATTAGGCTAAATAACCAAGAGTCTGAATCCTTATAGGAGAATATTTTTATTATTCCACAGTAAATCGGTGGACACTGGTGTATATGTAGTATTTTAAAAAAAAAGCCCTAATGTATATATACATGCTCTCTTTAACTCTCTGAAATGGTTGCATTTTTAGTAAGTTAGCAAAAGGAGTGAATTGTAGACTAATTTCACTTTAAAGTATTTCCTCATTGTATTAGAATCCTCATTGAATTAAATCCTCAAAAGTTTTAGCACTATTATTTTTATTGCTGTTACTATTATTAGTCGTTTGGGGCTGTCAAGAAGGCAGTCTCAGAATCAGAAGTCCAGAAGTTTGTATATAAATATATTAGTCGGAGAAATCAGAAAAGAGAAAATTGATAGATTTGACTACACAAAAATGGAAGCATCTATGTATTGTTCCCAAAATATCATCAACAAAATTAAAAGGCAAACTGAGAAAAAAACTATGACAATGACTGGTAAAAGGAAATTATATATAATTATATATGTTAAGAAAATTAATACATATGGATATGCCTTCCCCTCAAGAAATATTAAGCAAAGGCCATGATATAGCAATTTGTAAAGAAAGAAATGCAAATTCATGATAAATATTTTTAAGATTTAAATAAAGAAATGCAAATTGTTACTAATAACACACTAATGTCAATAAAGAAATTCAAATTGTTAATAATAATGTTTTTGTCCATCAATTGCACTTTAATACCTTGCTGATAGAACAGCTTTTCTTAAAAACATTTTGGCAATATCTATCAAAATTCTTTAGAATGTCTGCCAATTGATCTAAGGATTCCATTTTTAGAATTTTTCTAAGAAGAAAGTTAGTATGTGGAAAGACTTACTCGTAAATATGTTTATTACTACATTGTTTATAACAGTAAAGAATCAAAACCAATCTTTACCCACCAATAGAAAATTATTTAAATAAATTGTAATTCATCCATTCAAAAGAAGATTAATCAGCCATTAAAAATGGTTATGTAGGTCAGGGAGCCTATATAACTATGGCCCATTGGCCAGCTGCCCATTTTTGTAAATAAAGTTTTACTGGGATACAGCCTTGCCCATCCATTTATGTACTGTGTATGGCTGCTATATTTGCTGCTAGTTTGCTAGGGTTGCTGTAACAAACTACCACAAATGGGGTGGATTCAACAACAGAAATGGATTGTCTCACAGTTCTGGAGGCTAGAAATCCAGCCGAGGTGTTCTGAGGGCTATGAGGGAAGGATCTGTTCCAGGCCTCTCTCCTTGGATTGTAGATGGCCGTCTTCTCCCCATGCCTCTTCACATTGTCTTCTCACTGTACTTGTCTTTGCCCACGTTTCCCTCTCTTTATAAGGATATCAGTCATATGGAATAAGGAACCCCACCTTACTCTTGCATAACTTCATCTTAACTAGTTATATCTGCAATCACCCAATTTCCAAAACAAGGATCACATTCTGAAGTATTGGGGGTTAAGACTCCAGTACATGAATTTTGCAGGGACACATTGAAACCATAGTAGCTGCTTTCGTGTGACTGTCTCATGCATTCATACTCAATAGCAGAGTTGACTAGTTATGACAGAATTGTAGTCTGAGAAGTCTGAAATAGTTATCGGCCCCTTACGGAAAAAAAGTTGCTGACTCTTGCTATAGGTGCATGTTTTAACATGAAAAATACTCAAAACCTAAGAACATTTATTTATTTACTTATTTCCAGACAGGATCTTGCGATGTTGCCCTGACTGGACTTCAACTCCTGGACTCAAGCAATCCTCCCACCTCAGCCTCCAGCATAGCTGGGACTACAGGCATGTGCTACCCTGTTGTACCAAAAACATTTATTTTTATGGTAATATAATATTTTACTTATTCTGGTCATAATTAATATTTGAGAACATTTACAGTATTAATGAGACTTACTCTGGGATAAGTTTAAATTAATTTTTTTTTCTTTGAGACAGAGTCTTGCTCTGTCACTCAGGCTGGAAAGCAGTAGTACAATCTCAGCTCACTGCGACCTCCACCTCCCAGTTCAAGTGATTCTCCTGCCTCAGCTTTGTAAGTAGCTGAAACTACAGGTGCACGCCACCATGCCCAACTAATTTTTGTATTTTTAGTAGAGATGGGGCTTCGCCATATTGGCCAGGCTGGTCTTGAATTTCTGAGCTCAAATGATCCACCCACCTCAGCCTCCCAAAGTGCTACCAAAGAGCCATTGCGTCCGGCCTAAATTTATTCTCTTTACATCTCAATACCATCTAAGTAAGAGAGATAATTAAGGCTGGGCCCTGTGACTCATGCCTGTAATTCCAGCATTTTGGGAGGCTGAGGCAGGCAGATCACCTGAGGTCAGGAGTTCAAGACCAGCCTGGTCAACATGGCGAAACCTCGTCTCTACTGAAGTACAAAAATTAGCCGGGTGTGGTGGTGGGCTCCTGAAGCCCAGCTACTTGGGAAGCTGAGACAGGAGAATCGCTTGAACCTGGGAGGCAGAAGTTGCAGTGAGCCTGAGCCAAGATAGGGCTGCTGCACTCCAGCCTGGGTGACAAGAGTATGATCAAACTTATGATGTCAAAAACATAAGTAAGTTCTTGGTGTTAATGTGCCTACATATAATTCAGTTTTTGCTATAAGGTTCTTTGGAAGCCAGATGTGGTGGCTCATGCCTATAATCCCTGCACATTGGGAGGCCAAGGCAGGTGGATCACCTGAGGTCAGGAGTTAGAGACCAGCCTGGTCAACATGGTGAAACCCGTCTCTACTAAAAACACAAAAATTAGCTGGGTGTGGTGGCAGGTGCTTGTAATCCCAGCTACTCAGGAGGCTGAATCAGGAGAATCATTTGAATCTGGGAGGTGGAGGTTGCAGTGAGCCGAGATCATGCCCCTGCTCTCCAGCCTGGGCAATAGAGTGAAACTCTGTCTCAAACAAAAGTTCTTTGGCTGCAAGAAAGAACATTTGGTTTACGTTGACGATAAGAATATCTCTTAATGCTGGGGTGGCCTCTTCCTGGCATTTCTTCCATTGTTGATTTTTAGTGTAGTCATCTATGATTGCATGAATGGAGTTGAGTGGAGAGGGACTCATCATGTTAATTCCAAACACAAGTGCATGGCCAGTGACTAAAATGAACAATACGTAACACAACTGCCCAAAGTTTTTGAAGCCAATAGATTAAGCCTATGGAGTTTTGCCAAAATTCAGGAATAACATCTCATAATAAAATAAGCACTGAGTTCTCTGCACAAGCATAGACCAAGGGACTCAAGGTTCGAGGAAGGAAAAATTGAGGGAAGGGCCAAGGCCCAGAGGTGCCCTCCCCATTCCCTCCCCATTCCCTCCCCGACCTACGCACAGGCACCCAGTGACCTTCACTGGAGGAAACATGGAAATACATTCTTAAGTGAAAAGGATTCCAAAATAGTATTGTTTTTGGAAAATTATCTCATCTGAAAATATCAGCCAGGCATGGTGGCTCACACATGTAATCTAAGCATTTTGGGAGGTCAAGGCAGGAGGACTGCTTGAACCCAGAGTTTGAGACCAACCCGGGCAACATAGTGAGGCCCTGTATCTATAAAAGATAATAAAATAATAATAATTTTTTTAAAAGGCTGCATGTGGTGGCTCACGCCTGTAATCCTAGCACTTTGGAAGGCTGAGGCTGTCAGATCACTTGAGGTCAGGAATTGGAGACCAGCCTGGCCAGCATAGTAAAACCCATCTCTACTAAAAATGCAAAAATAAGCTGGACATGATGGCATATGCCTGCAGTCCCAGCTACTTGGGAGGCAGAGGTGAGAGAATCGCTTGAACCCAGGAGGCGGAGGTTGCAATTGTGCCATTGCACTCCAGCCTGGGGCGACAGAGCAAGACCCCATCTCAAAACAAATAAACGAAAACAAAACAAAATAATTATGTGGTCCTTACCTGTAGTTCCAGGTACTTGAGAGGCTGAGGCAGGAAGATCACTGAAGCCCAGGAGTTTGAGGCTGCAGTGACTAGTGATGTCACCACTGTACTCCAGCCTGGGTGACACAGTGAAGCCCCATCTCTTAAAAAAAAAAAAAAGAAAATATCCACATGTGAACTGGCAAAAAACAAAGAATGTACATCACAATATTATAACAATGATTCCTGAGGTATGAAGCACTGAGTAATTTTCATTTTCTTTTTACCTGTTTTCTAATTTTTATATTATGAACACATATTATTTTTGCAACTATAAACCAAAAATGTATGCCAGCATAAGGTATACAAAAATTCATACCCATTTATAGGCTGGGTACAGTGGCTCATGCCTGTAATCCCAGCACTTTGGGAGGCCGATGCGGGCAGATCACCTGAAGTCTAGAGTTCGAGATCAGCCTGGCCCATGTGGTGAAACCCTGTCTCTACTAAAAATACAATAATTGGCCAGCCATGTTGGCAGGTGCCTGTTATCCTGAGTATGAATTAGCGTTCACCAGTAGGCGAACCTTCTTGAGAATGAGGCCACAGTATCAACTCTGCCCCTGTCTGCAGGAGCTCGGTGGGGGTTGGAAAGGAAAACCAGAAATCATCTCCAGCTCTGGGCTCAGAGGGAGTTGGAGCTGGGACGGATTCACTCCTGGATGGTGGCTGTAGCAGAAGTTTCTTGAAGCCAACAGTTTAGGTGGTGGTCTTCTAATTTTCTAGCTTCCTGATATCCTGGAGGTTGTAGTGATCCTGGCAAGCCTGGTCGGTATCATTGTTCAGTGTTCTGGGAATCATTCCTGGATACCTAGCCTCAATAGGCAGCCTTGCCAGCAGTTTTATAATTGCCCAAATCATCCTAGGCCTAAAATAGCTGGTTGTTTCTGTTTCCTGAGATACAACCTGACTGACATAAAGGCTCATGAGCTATTTGGGGATGAGCTTGTGCTGAAGGAAAACATATATTTTATGACAAGTCAAATGGAAGCATTAATGTATCAAGTTACTTGGAATTCATCTGAATTGCAGAAAGAAGAGTAAAAATACCAGGAACAAGTGACAACCCTAAAACACAGTGAAGAGCTTCAAGTACAAATGTAACAGAGTCACAGATTTCCTCTCTTTTACCAGGACTTGCAGGTACAGTATCACTTATACATTTCTCTAGAATGGCTCACTCTTCCCATGAGCCTTATCTCAATGGATTTTGTCGGGGGGATGGTGAGGAGCAGGGAAACTGAATTAAGTTTGCCTGTTTGTCGAATTTTGGCTCAAAGAAGCCTTTTCGCGGCACAATCTTTCAGAGTTCTCAGTTTCTCCATAGTGTCTGGATGCCCAGGGCTATGTGGATAAGTGTACCAGGTGCTCTGGTCCCGTGCTGGTTTCCCATGTGAATTGGCTGGTCTGGCCTGGTCCCCAGCCTCAGATCTCTTGAAGGATTCACTGATTCCATTTAGCACAGGGGCATTGTGATGTTACTCACTGCTGGAGTCTGTGATTCCAGTCCTTGCATCTGGTCACAGATCTTCCTACTCTGTGGCTTCTTCCTCTAGGCCTCTATCAGTCACCAGTCTCAGCACTCCCAGCCCCACTCTGGGGTGTACACGGTTACTAGATCCTTGGCCTGCCTCCTGCAGGCTATAGGGCCTGCCCCAGGTCCACACATTCATTCCTACTCTCTGTCAGGGGCCATGCTGCATGAGGACAGTGCAGTGTTGAATGTGGAGTCCACGTGGGCTTCTCCTGGCCTTCCAGGTGGAGCAGGAGGCAGATGACCCTCTGCTTTCAGCTGCACAGCTTTTTAAATCTTTTTTTTTTTTTTTTTGAGACAGAGTCTTGTTACGTCACCCAGGTTGGAGTGCAGTAGCACCATCTCGGGTCACTGCAACCTCCGCCTTCCAGGTTCAAGCAATTCTCCTACCTCAGCCTCCTGAGTAGCTGGGATTACAGACATGAACCACGATGTCCAGCTAACTTTATACTTTTAGTAGAGATGTTGTCCAGCTGGTCTTGAACTCCTGACCTCAGGTGATCTTCCCGCCTTAGCCTCCCAAAGTGCTGAGATGACAGGTGTGAGCCACCATGCCCAGCTACACATCTGACCAGCATCCATGCCAATGATCAACCTGGAGAAGGGAGGCGGGGACACAGGCAACTGTCCATTTGCCTCCACATCTACTGGGATGGCAGGGGTGATGTTTTCACTTCTGCCCCTCAGCAGTGGAATTCCTCTGTGTCCTTATTTACTCCCTTCCAAACAGCAGGGACCCTGTACAAGATAGGATCCAAGGAGATAAATTAACTTGCCAATGAGCAAGGGCGAAAGGTGCTGCCCGCTTTGTGCTAATAAAATCTGCTCATGATTATTTCCACAAATGACGCCCATCCTTGCTGCTTCGGCTCCTTTCTCCTAACACTTACTAAGAAGGAAGACATTGGGCAGATAAGTGTCTAAATTTTATTTCCATCCTCTGCTTTAAAATAGGGCACCATGAAAAAGATACCTGTCAGCTGTGGAAGCTGTTTGCATTGGAGAGTGAAGACAACCTCCCGTCCTTCAAAAGATTACATAAGAAAGGCCCAAAGTCTCCCAGTGAGACAGAGGAGAGCTTTCCTTGGCAGTATCTGAGGAAACAGAGTGGAAGCATGAGCTCTTCCCTGCAATAAGGTTCATGTCATTAAGATATGGATTTTCTGGGCCAGGCGTGGTGGCTAACACCTGTAATCCCAGCAATTTAAGAGGCTGAGATGGGTGGATCATTTGAAGTCAGGAGTTAGAGAGCAACCTTGCCAACATGGTGAAAACCTGTCTCTGCTAAAAAAATACAAAAATTAGCCAGGCATGGTGGTGTATGCCTGTAATCCCAGCTACTTGAGAGGCTGAGGCAAGATAATTGTTTGAACCCAGGAGGCAGAGGTTGCAGTGAGCCAAGATTGTGCCACTACACTCCAGCCTGGGCGATAGGGAAAGACTCTGTCTCAAAGAAAAAAAAAAGGAACTATGGATTTGCTAAGGCCAATAGTCTCTCTCCCCCTTAGTAAAACGTGTTTTGGTATAAAAATCCAGATAATTGAACCATTGCCATTAGATGTTTCGAGGTTCCTATTGACAAGATTTCAACGCTTTTATTTTTAGTTTTTAGAGATGGGGCCTTGTTCTGTTGCCCAGGCTGGAGTGTAATATAGTGATCATGGCTCACTGCAACCTTGAACTCCCTGGCTCAAGGAAGTCTCCCACCTCAGCTTCCTGAGAAGCTGGGACAGGTGTGTGCTACCATGCCTGGCTAGTTTTTGTATTTTTTGTAGAGATGGGATTTTGCCATGTTGCCCGGGCTGGTCTCGAACTCCCAGGCTCAAGAAATCCTCTCACCTTGGCTTCTCAAAGTGCTGGGATTACAGGTGTGAGCCACCATGCCTGACCACTTTCAACACATATATTGTTGGGGTGAAACTTAAACATATGAGGATTTGTTCAACGTATATGTAGAGAAGGCAGAATTCCACACTGATGCATCCCACCTCGGACTGGATGTGCTGTGCAGAGTGAAGGTGGAAACGAGCCAGAGGTCCTGAACTGATCAAATAAATCTCCCTGGGGAACAAGCATTTGGCATCCCATTCCACAGGATGGGGTAGATGTGGCTTACAGAACCAGGATTATTCACGAAGAGGTTGTTCTGCATGTAAAGGCTGGAAGAGCCGTATACTTGGATGTGTCAGCACTAGGGAGGGCACAGGCTGGGCTGGTGGGCCTGGGAGGTAGGGGAGGTGGAGAAGGAGGCCGTCTGGCAGGAGCTGAACATTTGACGTCATGGGGCACTTTGCAGAGGAGGCTAAATGGTTCCAAGGAGATACTTAGAAGCTAGTTACAATGGGTGAGTCAGAAAGAGAAAGCTGGAGCTGGGGATCCTGGAGGGAGATGATCAGGAGGTTGGTTCACAGGACTCAGGTTGAACGGGACTTGTTGGAGAACCCAGGCTGGACGAGACTTGTGGCAAGCAGTCCAACACAGCCTCACAGTGCAGAGCATGGGCTTTGGATCCTGCCCCCACCCTAGTTTTGTGACACTGAGTGAGCAACATAACTTCTCATGTGTAAGGTGCTCATCATAATGCTTCTGACCTCAGTGGAAGGAACCTTGTGTTACAGGAAATGATGTCAATGATTCCATAGCCCCAGCCTCAGCACAGGGCAGCCACCTTGAAGCTCTTCAATATCACTGTTGTTAATACAGAGAGGAAAACCAACTGTAACAGGCTGCCCAAATATAAGTTTTACTCATATTTTGATGTTAGGATGGATAGCTTGGAAAAAGTTGAAGGGAACGGGCTTTATTATGAGGCAGCTATGAAGGATCAGGAATGGATATAGACAAGGAATTAGTAATGGAAAGTGTTAAACCTGGAGCCCCTGGAAAACCAGAAATGAGGCTGGGCAGTAAGGAAGAAACAAATGAAGGTGACGCTAATGGTAAGTGGGGATGGAAAGAGGGTTGCCTTAAAGACCTCTGCAGTTAGGGAGTGGGCAGGGTGTTGAACCAAGATGGGAAAATTGTGGTTTAAGAATATGGATACAGAAGATACATGTAATCACGTGCTGTTTGACCTTCTATTGAATGAGTTATTCAGATTAATACATCATTCATCAGACTTCATTTGTGATCTGAAAGAGTGACATCAGTTTCCTTAGGGTATGATAAGAATTTGTTTGGTTCTTCTTTTGCATTTCTATTTTATTTATTTACTTTTTTTTGGGTACAGAAAGTTCATTACAAGTCTTATCCAGCAATGTGCCTCTCCTGGCCCTAGAGTTCTTGGACACAGCCCAGGCCAAAGAGAAGGTCTTTCTCCCCATGGTCATCCACACGTTCCACATGTCCACAGAGGAATCTGACGCCCCACAGCAAGGTGACAACCTACCCGAGTCCTCAGCAAACACCAGCCAGCCCAAGCAGGGTGACATCCCCAAGTCCCCGGAAGAAACCAGGCAGCCCAAGGTGGGTGACATCTGCAAGTCCCCAGAAGAAACCATCCAATCCAAGAAGAATGACCTTCCCAAGTCCTCAGAAGAAGCCATCCAGCCCAAGGAGGGTGACATCCCCAAGTCCTCAGCAAAACCCATCCAGCCCAAGCTGGGCGCTATTCCCAAGTCCTCAGCAAAACCCATCCAGCCCAAGCTGGGCGCTATTCCCAAGTCCTCAGCAAAACCCATCCAGCCCAAGAAGGATGACACCTCCAAGTCCTCAGTAAAGCCCATCCAGCCCAAGCCAGGCAATATTCCCATGTCCTCAGTGAGGCCCAGCCAGCCCAAGTCCCCAGAAAAAACCATCCAGGCCAAGGACATCCCCAAGTCCCCAGAAGAAACCATCCAGGCCAAGGAGGGTGACATCACCAAGTCCCCCGAAGAAGCCATCCAGCCCAAAGAGGGTGACATCCCCAAGTTCCCAGAAGAAGCCATCCAGCCTAAGGAGGGTGACATCCCCAAGTTCCCAGAAGAAACCATCCAGCCCAAAGAGGGTGACATCCCCAAGTTCCCAGAAGAAGCCATCCAGCCTAAGGAGGGTGCCATCCAGCCTAAGGAGGGTGACATCCCCAAGTCCCCAGCAGAAGCCATCCAGCCCAAGGAAGGTGACATCCTAAAGCCTGAAGAAGAAACAACTGAGTCCCTGGAGGGGGACATGGTGAAAATGATCCTGAGCAAGGAGGACTTTGAGGTAGCACTGAAGGAGGCCGGGCAGAAGCTGGTAGCTGTGGTCTTCTCAGCCACATGGTGTGGGCCCTGCAGGACGATCAGACCATTCTTCCATGCCCTGTCTGTGAAGCACGAGGACGTGGTGTTCCTGGAGGTGGATGCTGGTGACTGTGAGGAGGTGGTGAGAGACTGTGCTGTCATATGTGTCCCAACCTTTCAGTTTTATAAAAAAGAAGAAAAGGTGGACGAGTTTTGTGGCGCCTTTAAGGAAAAACTCGAAGCAGTCATTGCAGAATTAAAGTAAATATGTAGTCTGCATTGTAGACAGTCAGATGTTTATAGCTGTTGAGTTCTCTTTTACTATTTGCAAAAAAGATCAGGTATAACAAAAGTGTATGTCCAAATGGCACTGCTTGTACATGATAATATTAATTCCACTCTTTTCAAAAAACAGTCCAAGTATTAAAGTACATTGTGACTATGTTTCTGTTGGTGGGAGAGTGTAAAATTAGAAATTCCTCTGGTGAAGATTGGCAAGTCCCACTGTCTCCTATTTTTCAATCTTGATGTGTATTTATGTTTCACTTGCCCTTGAAAATTCCACTATTTAGTGTTTGCAGCAAGACTGAAAATTTAGATCATTTTTCTGTAGAAGTGCATGATTGAAAGACGAATAGAAACTTCTTTTCTCATGCTCACATATCTTGGGGATTCTGATAAGATACTTTCGGAAATAAGGAATTTGAAAGGTTCACATCATAACTAATCTCCTTCTTGAGCCGGGAGTGCTTAGAGGCCTTGGGAAATTCAGTGGGTTGTCCAAAACCTGATTTGTTGGTGACAGAACTGAGATCAATGTTGCTTCCAGATTTCAAGTCCAGGGCTCTATCTACTATAATCTATGCTCACAAAATCTGAGACAAGAGCTCAGAACTTCAGGTTTCTCGGAAGTTGAAGTCTTCCAGATCTTTGCTGCCATTATGACATCATGCCCTGATGGCAGAGTTCCTGGTTTGTCTCCCTGGTAACTGGGTTCCTAATACCTAGAACTTCCTCTGACTTTTTTACTTAAATTGGTTCTTGTTCTCAATATTGAACAAACCCACCTTTAACGTGACTCTACCAGCTTAGACATATAGGCCTAGATTTTAATGAATTAACCTAATCATGGTGCTATCAGAGTCTCACTAAGTTGTTTGGACTTAGTGAGCCCCAGATGTCTGTAAGCCCAAAGGCCTGGGTCTGAAACATAGATGGAGGCTTAGTCCACAGTGGGCTTTTTAAAATGAATAAAATCAGCTTCATTAGGTATAACTGATATACAAAGAACTGCACATATTTAATGGAGGGAGTTGGATGAGTTTGGATGTGTGGCATATGCCATTGATTGCCATCTCTACCATCAAAGTAATTAACACCTTTACTGCCTCCAGAAGTGTCCCTGTATCACTGTACTTTATTGTTACTACTATCATGGTAAGGGCACTTAACGAATCTACTTTCCTAACACATCTTTCAGTGACCAGTACTGTTCCTTAAACTAGTGTCACGATGCTGCACAGCAGATCCATGGAACTTACTCATCGGTGAAGCTGAAACTTAACACCATTGAACAACTCCCTGTTGCCCCTTCCCCCACTCTCTGGTAGTCACCATTTTACTTTTTGCTGGTCCAGAGTTTTTTTTAAATTTGAATCATTGCCAACATTTAAAACATTGGATTTAAAAAAAAAAATCTAGATGTCTAGCTTTTCTTGAAACATTGTAAGATCTGGCAATCCAGGCTTGCTTTATCTCAAGAAAACCAATCTAACCTTGGGGTCTGAGTGGCAGCTGCCTCCATCTGATAGGGCACGCTCCCTCCAGTCTTCTGCTGCAGAACCTGGCTGGCTTCTTCACATAGCCAGCTGAGTTGCAATCCCTTATCTTAAGTTCAAGACTGGGACTGGGCAGGTGGATCACCTGAGGTCAGGGGTTTGAGACCAGCCTCGCCAAATGGTGAAACCCTGTCTCTACTAAAAATACAAAAATTAGCCTGGCGTGATGGCACGTGCCTGTAATCCCAGCTACTCAGGAGGCTGAGGCAGGAGAATCGCTTGAACCCAGGAGACAGAGGTTGCAGTGAGCTGAGATACTGCCATTCCAGCCTGGGCAACAGAGAGAGACTCCATCTCAAAACAACAACAACAAAATAACAACAACAACAACAAACAAATTCACTGAGAAATGAAAACAAGAAAATAAAAAGCAGGTCAAAATACTAAAAACAGAATTATCTCTATTTTATTTAAATTGGACAAAAGGCACAATGTGTTGTCACTGGCTATCTCTGTGTGGGAATATTGTTTTCTTTCATTCTCATTTTGTTTTATCCTGATTACTTTATATACAAAAAGAAAAAACAATCAATGGAATATTTTGAAGACTCCATCTGTTTAGATACTGCCAGGGACACAAACAACTGCTAGAAAATACAAAATCTGGGAAGCCTGAGCAAGGGGGAGTAGGTGAATGGCCCAAGCTCAAGGGTGTTCTGGCAGAGCCTCCCAATGCTGGCCTTATCCAGAGTTTCTGTATTCCAGTTGTGCATTTTGGGCCTTCTAGGCTTCAGATTACAAATGGTCTAAGAACAGACCAAATCAGAAGTTCTTCTGTTTGGAGATGAACTACGTAAGTGATCATGGGTGTTATGGGGTAGGTGATATATTCATTTTTTCGTTGCAACTGACAAAAGGCCGACTCAAACCTGCTCTGGCAAAAATGAGAGGATATTGAATCTTGAAAATGGAAATTCTAAGGAGATCAACTACTTTAGGTAGATTCAGGGATTCAAACATGAGAACACAGTTTTCTACCTCTTAGCTCTACTGTTCATCTTGATTTTATCATCAGTTGCTTCTGTGGCTCATAATCACAGATAAAAAGGTGCCTGTCTCCTAATAACCCCAATAAAAGTCACAGGAAAGACTCTGACTGGCTGTATCATGCGCCAATCCCTGAACCACTCTGTGTATTTGGAAGAGTTGAAGGACTCCGGATTGATCAGGCTTGGTCACTTGTGCACACTTGGAGCAGGGTCGGTCCCATAAAGCCTCAGGAGCTGAGTGGATTATCATGGAAATGGGAGGGAGGAAGACCTGTCTGTAGTCAGACATACAGATTGCAAGGGATGGCATTTCAGCACTCAACATTAGACCAAGATACCACATTAAAAATATGGAGAATATGGTCAGAATCACTCGTATCTCACTTATAAATCCCCATGAAATACAAAACCCAATAAGAAGAGGCTATGCATTTATCAAGTTCCTTTTAAACACATCTTCTCATTTCACTTTCATCCAATCTGGTTTCCTTGAATCTGTAACTATCCAGCCTTAAAACTAAATAGTTTTTGTGCCTTATTCAAATGACAAATGATCTTATGATAGTAAGTAACTTTTGCGAATGTTGGCATATGGGATATAAATCAAAAGAGAATATATGAAACCTGATGATTGAATGCTTAGAAAGAGTCAAAGGATGGCTGGGCACGGTGGTGGCTTACGTCTGTAACCCCAGCACTTTGGGAGGCCAAGGTGGGCGGATCACCAGGTCAGGAGTTCGAGACCAGTCTGAACAATAGACGAGCCTGGCCAACTTGCTGAACCCTGTCTCTACTGAAAATACAAAAATAAGCTGGGTTTGGTGGTAGGTGCCTGTAATCCCAGCTACTTGGGAGGCTGAGGCACAAGAATTTCTTGAACCCGGGAGGTGGAGGTTGCAGTGAAAGAAAGAAAGAAAGAAAGGAAGGAAGGAAGGAAGGAAGGAAGGAAGGAAAGAAAGGAAAAGGATATAAACAGGATGTGATAGTTCTGGGGTCTGTTATTCTAAGTGATGCTTTTGAAACATGTTTTTCTCTAAATATGAACAATCTGGTTCTTCATAAACTATGCCTTCAGTGTTCAACACTTTTGCCTTTTTGAGGCTCAAATGGTATTTCAAATAAATTATATTCAGCAAATACTAGAAAGTTATGGTATGTTGTTACTTAGAATTCTATAGTGATTTTTGGCAGATTTTTAAGTTTCCCAGAACTTGTAAGAGAACTGTGAAATGCTACACTCTATGGAGATAAAAGTTAACTAAAAAACAAAGCAAACCAAGACATAAAAGGAAAAGTTAGGCTGTAAGTTTTGAAATAATAATGGCACTTGAATCACGAGATCCTTTAATACCCACATGAAAATAGATACCCAGTGCAACAATGATAAATATTTGGATGTAGATATCACGGAGTCAGATAAAACTCAAGGCTGTAGCCTAAAGTTTTAAGGAAAGCAAAAATTTCAAATTCCACAATGGAAAAAAGATAATTTATAAGAAAATGAAGAAGTTGATGATAGATAATGGTAAATATGAAGAAGTTAGGGCCAGTAATGACAGGTAGTAGTTGAAGAAAAGTGGATTGTGAAAACAATGGAAAAGAAAATGTGATTGTCCTATTACATATTGATTTGAAGTGTATATTAGTTTTACACAAGTTGAGGGTCATCTTTGTTTAGGTTAAGATGGTAATTTAGAGTAAGAGGCAGATATGGCATGGAGAAGGACAAGGAAGAGTAAGGTTGTCCTCGTATGTTACGTTTCTGCTGACCTTAATGCTGTTTTCATGAATTCCTGTTTAGAAAACTAAAACTTCTCTGATCTCTGGAGAGGCACCTTTCTGGTAGGACTTGAGAAAGGGTGAAGACAAAACAGAACAAAAATGCTGCTTCTCTCTCCCTGCCCTATGAAAGCCTCAAAACCTTGGTGTTTAAAGGACAAAGCTAAATGCAACTCTAATGACTCATAGATCAATATCTTTCACTGACCTTAGGAAGATACACAAGAAAGTCACCAGTTAGCTAATGATTCTCAGTTTAGAAAGGGCAGAGGAGGCTAGCCACCTCTCAGAGAAGGCTTTAAGAAAGACTTCCTTTAAGTCATACCAGTTAACATGGCCAGACTGTAATGTATTGTCATGTTATCAGAAGCAGCTAAATAACGAATTTGAGAGTAGTTCAACCTCAATGGGATTTTTTTTTTATACAGGGTATTGCTCTGTCACCCAGGTGGAGTGCAGTGGCATGATCATAACTCTCTACAGCCTCAATCACCTGGGCTCCAGCAAACCTCCCACCTTGGCCTCTTGAGTAGCCTATAGTGTGACTATAGGCACACACCACCACATCTGGCTAATTTTTAAAAATTTTTAGTGGAGATGAGGTCTTACTATGTTGCTCAGGCTGGTCTCGAACTCCTGAGATAAAATGAGCCTCTTGCCTTGGGATCTCAAAGTGCTGGGATTATAAGCATCAGCCACCACACCAGGCTGATTTTTTTTTTTTTTTGAGATAGTGTCTCACTCTGTTGCCCAGGCTGAAGTGCAGTGGCATGACCATGGCTCATTGCAGCCTCAGCCTCCCAGACCCAAGTGATCCTCCTGCCTCAGCCTCTCAAGTAGCTGGGATTACAGGTACCTGCCATTATGCCTGGCTATTTTTTTTTTTTTAAGGTGAGGTCTCACTATGTTGCCCAGGCTAGTCTCAAACTCCTGGGGTCATGATCCTCTGCCTTGGGTCCCCAAAGTGTTGTGATTACAGGTGTGAGCCACCTCACCCAGCCCGGTAATGGATTTTGATGATTTCCACCCTATGTTCATTGCCCTAATTACTTTGATTTCTTACTGTGAGGTTAAAATTACTCATACTTACTTTCAGATACTCTCCATTTGTTTTGGCATTTGAAGGTTTTTTTTTTTTTTAAAAAGTATTTATAAATCCAAATTATAATCCTACTTTATTTTGGATTGCTATTTTTATATATGTATATGTCAGACATAAACATGCTAAAATAATGTTGGTAGTTACATAAATTGGATACCGGTGGTCATCATTCATCCTCTTGAGGCCCACCTATGGCACTTATTCTTTCCTTATGTGCTTAAAAAATAAAGACTAAGATTTATTATGTGTGGTTCAAATGCTACTCATGTTTATTATTGATATTCAGGTTGAAGGCAGAAAGATCAATGCATGTCAGAAAAGCGACTGCTACAGCAATGAGCCCTATTTGCAGCCCATAGACACACTGTTTCAAATGCAATGAATATTCAGAGTTCACAGGTGTCCTCTAGGAAAACTGTTTGCAGGTGAATGCAAAACTGAAAACTCCTCTATTTTGAATTAAAATTAATAAATTATCATCTAATTCTTAGGATTCTTCTATACTTTATTTATTTGCTTAAATACGAGGTCTTGATAACCCTAGTTTTATCTCCATGAATGAAGATTACATTCCTTTTCAACAATTCAAGTGAAACACGTCCAAATCTCCCCTCTCCAGGAGGAACAGTGGTTGAGCTGATCAGCAAAGGAATGGTGAGTTCCTTAAGGTCAGGGGGGCTTAGAGTACAGGTCCCTCTCATCCCAGGCAGCAGAGGAAGCAAAAGAAGCTGAAAATGAAACAATGAGGTTGAGGCACAAGAAACCATGAGGGGACTTCAAAACCATAGGGGATCAGTGGGTATGAGTCAGAATCTGGTTGCTGGGTGTGTTGAGATGAGATGGGTGGGTGTGAGATGACATAGGGAAGGTATGGGAAGCAGAGGAGGAGTGACCTGGGACCACCACTGATGAACGGGCTGAGGAGCGGTGCAGAGCTGGGTCATCCTGGCTTCAAGTGCCTCGGTTGGACCAGCTCTGCTCCTCCCATAGCTGAGCATGTGCATGTCACCCAGCCACACACTTGCTATTTCTTTTCTAAGTAGATCATTGAACTTCACCACACATCTAAAGTAGTACTGCTTATGAAATTTTCAGAAACTGGATAGCTGTCAGTAGATCATGCTTCCCAATATCATTGAAAATTAGATAATATGGTAGATGGCAAAAAATCTATCTGAAATACAGGCTTTTTAATACCATAATGCGGCTTGCCGTTGCTTGATAAAAGACAAAAAACAAAGTTTACTAATGAGTGGGAAAATATTGAGCATTTGGATCTGAGTCTTCCTTTGGCATCATTTGTACTTAAATTTTGATACTTTTCTCCCTATTATTTTGTTTACAAAAAGGGAGAAACGCAAACCCAAGTATCTAGGGATGAAATACCATGTTATCCAGGATTTGTTTTAAAAATACTAAGGCAGACTGGGCACAGTGGCTCATGCCTGTAATTTCAGCACTTTGGAAGGTCAAAGTGGGAGAATTGCTTGAGGCCACGGAGTTCAGGCCTGCACAGTGAGCTATGACTGCCCCGCTTCACTCCATCCTGGTGACAGAGCTGGCCCAGTCTCTCTTAGGAAAAAAAAAAATACCAAGAGTTGCACAGTAATCATTGGGAAATTTACGCATAATTCAGGTAGAATATTATTTTTCACCATGCCTCAGTCATTTTTATAAGATAATTAGAAATGGAAAATAATCTTCACTTTATAGAAAACAACCTGTTGGCTGAATGTTTTTTATATTTTGGACTACTGGTAGTTCTATCACATAGGTACTTTTTGTAGTGGGGAGACCCCATAAGTGCCGAGGCAGGAGTCAGAAGCCTCAGCCTATCTCCATATAAATAATGAAGAAGAAAATAACTAGAGATATAACCATAGTCATTATTCATAGGTAATCTTAGTTATTCACGTGATCAGTTATTCATAGGTGATTGTAGTTCTTTTACTGATGCCTTTCAGGGCTGAAGTGTAAACATGGGGTGACATTGTGAAAGGAATGACCCTAAGGCAAGACGATTTAAGCCCTCTGTTACTCCCGTGTAAGGGATGCTGAAAGGCTGGGAAAGCTCCTGCTGTTTAGCCAGCTAGGGAAGGAGACGTCCAAGATGGCCGAGATGTCTCCTTCCCGGGAGGAGTTAGGAGAAAACTCCGACCTCCAAGCTCTTGCGGTAGGCCTGACGGCTGTCAGGTAGTCCCACAGACATCCCAGGGCTTAATTTCTCTCTGTGATGCTGTGTTTCAGTGGTCATGTTCCAGGTTCACTCTCATGTTCTGCTTCTGCACCTGGTTCCTTTTTTCTTAGAAGAGATAATCAGTAAAAGTAATATAAATCTTAACGTCTGTTCTTTTTTAACATGTATGGAACAGTGCTGACGCATTACGCACTTTACCTCATCTCAGCTGCCTGAAAGTCTTGGGCCCCTACATATATGACATGTGATGTACTTGACTCTATCACTGACCACCAATGCCACTCCCTACCTACCCTGCTCCTAGCTTTGTACTCAATAAAAGTCAGAGCATCTAGGCACTCTGGGCCACTGCCAGACTCCAAGCTTTGGCTGGCAGAGGACCTCTGGGCCACTCTCTTTTCTCTATCTCTGTGTCTTGCATCTTTTATTCTACAGTTTCTCGTCTCCACACCAGCAGGGAGGGGCTCAGAAGACCCTGTAGGGCTGGACCCTACACTTTTGTGTGTGTGTGAGACAGAGTTTCACTTTTGTCGCCCAGGCTGGAGTGCAATGGTGAAATCTCGGTTTACTGCAACTTCCTCCTCCTGGGTTCAGCCTTCTGCCTTCTGAGTAGCTGGGTTTACATGCATCTGCCATCATGTCTGGCTAATTTTTGTAGAGATGGGGTTTCACCATGTTGGCCAGACTGGTCTTGAACTCCTGACTTCAAGTGATCTGCTGGCCTCAGCCTCCCAAACTGCTTGGATTACAGGCGTGAGCCACTGAGCCCGGCCGAAAAAGACAAAAACATATCTTAAGAATCAAAAATCGAATCCACTCACTGACCTGGGTGGGAAGGGCAGACTTCTCTGAGAAGTTGGGAAGACGCAGGTAACATATATCACTTGGAACTGAGAACAGCTTTTCGGAAGACTGTGTTTCTGGGCAAGCCCAGTGGCTCACGCCTGTAATCCTAGCACTTTGGGAAGCCAACGTGGGTGGATCACCTGAGGTCTGGAGTTCGAGACTAGCCTGGCCAACATGGCGAAACCCCATCTCTACTAAAAATACCAGGAAAAAAAAAAAAATTATCTGGGCATGGTGTCCGGCATCTGTAATCCCAGCTACTTGAAAGGCTGAGAGAGGAGAATTGCTTGAACCGGGAAGGGGAGGTTGCAGTGAACTGAGATCACACCACTGTACTCCAGCCTGGGCAATGAGAGCGAAACTCTGACCTACCGAAAAAGAAAAAATTAGCTGGGCCTGGTGGCATGCACCTGCAGACCCAGCTACTCGGGAAGCTGAGGCGGGAGAATTGCTTCAGCCCAGCAGGTGGAGGTTGTGGTGAGCTGAGATCAAACCATGCACTCCAGTCTGGGCAACAGAGTGAGACCCTGTGTCAAAATAAATAAATGAATAAATAATAACATTTCTGCGCCTTGGGTTCTTTGGCAGAGATAGTTTTAACCAAGTCATTAAACTGACGTGAAGATTATTAATACCAACTGTAGACGGCTGAATGGTGGCCCCAAAGACATCAGGGTCTAATCCTATAAATCTGTAAATGTTACTTTATTAGGAAAAGAGCCTTTGCAGATGTGATTAAGTTAAGGATCTTGAGATGAGGAGATAATCCTGGATTATCCGGGTGATCCAAATGCCATCACAAGTGTCCTCAGACAAGAGACGTAGGAGATTCAACACACACTGAGAAGAAGGCAGTGTGAAGATGGAAGCAGCAGCTGGATCCATGTGGTCACAAACCAAGGCTCCCTGCCAGCAGCCACCAGAGGTGAAGAACAGATTCTCCCATGGAGATTCCCAAGGGAGCACAGCCCCGTCAACACCTTGATTTTGGACTTCTGGCCTCTAGAGCTGTGAGAAAACACCTTTTGTTTTAAGTCACCCAGTTTGTGATAATTGGTTACAGTCATTAAGAAATAAATACACCAGTGAATAAAATATTTTTCAAAAGGTGCTTAAATGCAAGATAGCAATGAGGAGTCAGTGTTCAGATCTATCCAAGGGCAATGTGTTCCTACATATGGAATAAGCATTTCTAGTATGTTTTCTTTTTTTTTTTAATCAAACTTTCTTTTAAAATTATTTTTAATTGACAAATGATAATTGTGAGATACCGTCTCACGCTAGTCAGAATGGTGATTATTGAAAGGTCAGGGAACAATAGATGCTGGCGAGGATGTGCAGAAATAGGAACACTTTTACACTGTTGGTGAAAATGTAAATTAGTTCAGCTACTGTGGAAGACGGTGTGGCGATTCCTCAAGGATCTAGAACCAGAAATACCATTTCACCCAGCAATCTCATTACTGGGTATATACCCAAAGGAATATAAATCATTCTACTATAAAGACATACACACACATGTATGTTTGCACTATTTGCAATAGCAAAGACATAGAACCAACCCAAATGCCCATCAATGATAGGCTGGATAAGGAAAATGTGGTACATATACACCATGCAATACTATGCAGCCATAAAAAAGAGTTTAGATTGTGTTCTTTTCAGGGACGTGGATGAAGCTAGAAGCCATCATCTTCAACAAACTAACACAGGAACAGAAAACCAAAAACCAACCTCTCACTCATAAGTGAGAGTTGAACAATGAGAACACATGGACACGGGGAGGGGAATAGCACACACTGGGGCCTGTCGGGGGTGGGGGTGAGGGGAAGGAGAGCATCAGGACAAATAGCTGATGCATGCGGGGTTTAAAACATAGACGACCGGTAGATAGGTGCAGCAAACCACCATGGCACAGGTATACCTATGTAACAAACCAACATGTTCTGTGCATGTATCCCGGAACTTAAAGTAAAAAAAAAAAAATTATATTCCTCCCAGCGGTGTACAATGGTTCCATTTTCTCCATATCCTCACCAGCATTTGTTACTGTTTGTCTTGTGGATATTAGTCCTTTTAACTGGGGTGGGAAAAAAAAAACATCAAACCTTCTTTCTTTTCTTTTTTATTTTTATTTTATTTTTTTGGAGATGGTGTCTTACTCTTGTTGCCTAGGCTGGAGTGCAGTGGTGTGATCTTGGCTCATGGCAACCTCTGCCTCCCAGGTTCAAGAGATTCTCCTGCCTCAGCCTCTTCAGTAGCTGGGATTACAGGCGTGCACCACCGCGCCCAGCTAATTTTTGTATTTTTAGAAGAGACAGTGTTTCCCCATGTTGGCCAGGCTGGTCTCGAACTCCTGACCTCAAGTGATCCACCTCTCTCAGCCTCCCAAAGTGCTAGGATTACAGGCATGAGCCACTGCACCCAGCGTTTTAATTATTTTTAATTGACAAATGATAATTGTATATATTTATTGGGTACAATGTAATTTTTTGATATATGTATACATTAAAAAAAGATTCAATCAAGTTAATTAACACACGCATCACCTCACCAACTTACCATTTTTTTTGTGGTAAGAACATTTAATAATCTATTCTTTTAGCAAGTTTGAAATATGCAATACATTATTATTAACTGTGGTCACCATGTAGTACTATAGATCACGAAAATGTATCTTTCTAGTCTAACCGAAACTTTGTACACTTTGGTCAACATCTTCCCTTTCCCTACCTCTTTTCTTCCCTGCAGCCTCTGTTTCTAGAAGTTCCCTTGCTGAGTTCCCAGACCTAAGTCAATTTTCACATTCCGAGCTTATGGACTGAAGAGACGGCCAAGTCTCCAGGAGGAAAGAGGCAGCAATAACATGGCAAAGAAATACCATGATGATTCCCCGACGACTGTCCCAAAGGGACCCATGGCCATTTACTTGGGTTACTATGTATTGGCGAGGAGGGAAAACCCAGACCTTGCAAAGACCGTTGGACACAGGGACTCAGTTGACATGAATACCTCGAGATCTGAAATGTCATCTTGCGTGTGTCCCTTCCCCATCCCACCTTAGAGCCCTGGCTGAAGACATATGTTTTATATGTGTACAATCAGCCCCTTTCTTGTCCCCCTTCTACTTAGTGGTCATTTTCTTGGGCCCTGGCAGCTGAAATAACACCTTCTTTGGGTCCATAGTATGGGGGGTAGGAGCTATCACAGTAGAGAAGGCTAAGTAGGAGCCTCTAAAGCTGCCCCCCCACCCCAGGACCAAATCAGTATATCAAAGCAATATTGCATCACAGGGTTTAATGCCTATTAAAGCCTCAAAGGATACAAGGTGGTGGTCCCTCCTATCATGTCTCTATTTGCTAGCCAGTCTGACACTTGCAGTCACCGGGTTGTAGAATGCCACAAGCCTAATAGAGCCGTGGTCCTATGGCAGCTGCCGAACAGAGCAGTATTGTTGCTAAAGCAGATTATTAAAACCTCAGGTACATGATAAGTGGCCACTGATTTGGCAAATGTGCTCTTTTCTATTCTGAAGAGCAGCAGTTTGTATTCATGTGGAACGGACAACAGCATTAATTGACTGTTTTGCTCCAGGGTGTTGTGAACTTTTCCACCCTCTGTCGTCATATAGTATGAAGAAACCCAGAGAGTCTGGACAGCCTGCGGAACATTACAGTGATCCATTACATGGGTGACATCATGCTGATTGGGCAGGACAAACAAGAGGTAGCCAGCATTCGAGAGGTCTTGGTAGGACAGTGGAGATTCAGAGATCTGGCACTTTAGGAAAGCTTTCAGGGGTTCAGTAATCAGAAGTGTGCTGGGATACCTCCTCCAAATTAAAAGATAGATTCTTGCACTCACATCTCCTACCACAAAGAAAGAAACACAGTGCCCAGGAGGTCACCTGGGCCGAAGCTGTATTCCTAGCATGGAATGTGGTGAGCAAAGACAGATACGAAAAACTACAGAGGAAGGAGATGGAGGGAGCTAGCAATGGGGCCTAAGGTTGATTTAAACCCACTGCCAAAAAGAATAGGTCCATCCTAAGTCTGAAACTAGCAAAATAGTGTCTGAGGAGTTCAGAGCACAGACTACAAACAAGAGAATCAAAAATATGCTTGTTTAAAAGGGCTAGTCTTGGAAACACATAGCTTATGGGGGAGAAAAAGTGAAGCAAAAAAAAAAAAGGGAATTTGTCAATACCAAAAACCACATATACTCTTACCTTTTGAACTACAAGTCCCATTTCTAGGAATCTACCCTTTAGATATACCTCCAACAATATGAAAATACATATGCACAACGTTATTCATTGCTCACTACAAAGACTTGCAGTGGGGTGGACAGGAATATTTTCAACTTGCATTCATCTGCTGAACTGACCAATTTATGAACTATGCTTGGGCTCCTTCCTCTTCTACCACCTGGTTGTACAGAACCCTCCATGTGGTCATGGGTGTGAGCCTGAGGCAGGGAGCTGGGGCAACCACTGTGGGTGACATAGGGTTTGGGCAACTTGCTCATTGGTTGTTAATTGCAAGATATTAGAGACAGCCTAAATGCCCATACATGGGAAAGTGGTTGAATAACATCCACTGACCGGAGTACTATGCGGCTGTAAGAACAAGGCAGTGCTTTATGATCTGTTACAGAGTGCAACTAGTACAACTAGCAAATATCCCATGTCTAGGATATCTTAAGTGAAAAAAGCAAAGCACAAGAGTATAATATTCTACACTTCAAGTAAAAATGAGCATTATATAGCTTAGGCAACATGGGGAGACCCTATTGCTACAAAAAATTAAAAAGTTAGTCTGGTGTGGTGGCACACCCCTGTGGTTCCAGCTACTCAGGAGACTGAGACAGGAGTGGTTGAGCTGAGGAGGTTGAGGCTGCAGTGGGCTGTGTTCATATGACTGCACTCCAGCTGGGCAACAGAGTGAGACTTTGTCTGAAAAAATAAAAGTGCTTTATATAAGAAAATATACATACATCTCCTCACTTGTGCCAAAGAGTAAATTAGGAGCTGAAATTGGTTACCTACAGGTGTTGGGAGAGAACAGAGGGGAAAGAATGGTATTGCTGAGAATGGGGTCACAGGATTCAGGGAGAGATACTTTGCTAACCATGTTCATACTTAGAACTATGCTAATGTTGACTCTTAGAGCCACGTTAATGCTTTACAAACTCCCAAAATGAGTGGTTAAAACAATGGGGATGAGAGAAAATTGGAATACTAAAAGTATAAATGAATTTACTATAATTACGTTATGAATGAATAACATAACCATACTGAAGGGGTGGGAGAAAAAAGCACTAGTCAGAGTGACTTTGGAAAACAGTATTTTGATGATATATTGTAAAGGAAAAGGCAAAATGAGCTAGACACAAATATTGTACTCTAGTTTCCTATCTGTTTTTCACAGGGGAATGCAAGAATGAGACTCCTTCTTATGCATATCATAATTTAGCAAATCAGTACATTTATGGAAGGTGATGAGACTCAGATGTTATTAAGAGCATCATAAGGAAGAGAAACTATATTTCCAATTCATTTAGTGGAAGTGGATTATCATAAAGGTCTTTATCTTCATGGTCTTCACGCTGAGTGGGCTGAGGAGGAAGATGAAGGGAGTGGTTGGTCTTGGTGTCTCAGGGCTGGCAGAGGTGGAAGAAAATTTCCGTATAAGTGGACCCACACAGTTCAAACCCATGCTGTTCAGGAATTAACTATAATTCAAAATAAAAATTAGAAAACTAAATGTATGTTGAGCAGCTTCCGTATATCAAGCCCTGTTGCAGATGCTAGAGAGTTGCCAGTGAACAGCGTAAGGCATGAGGTTCCTGCTCTCATGGGGCTTACATTAAGTTATAGGTCTCATGCTAAGCACTCACCATTTGTAATAAAGACAATGAGAATATTACCCTGTACAGATTGAATTATTCTGACTGAAGGTTTATTTATTTATTTATTTTATTATTATTATTTTTTGAGATGGAGTCTTGCTCTGTCACCCAGGCTGGAGTGCAATGGCACAATCTTGGTTCACTGCAACCTCCACCTCCTGGGTTCAAGTGATTCTCCTGCCTCAGCCTCCTGAGTAGCTGGGATTACAGATGCCTGCCACCAGACCTGGCTAATTTTTGTATTTTTAGGAGGGATGGGGTTTCAACATGTTGGTCAGGTTGGTCTCTAACTCCTGATCTCAGGATCCACCAGCCTCGGCTTCCCAAAGTGCTGGGATTACAGGTGTGAGCAACCGTGCCTGGGGGTTTACATAATTTATAGTGACACTTCGCTTCTGTCTTAATGTTACAAAAGAAAATGTACAATCAGGGACCAGACATTGTTCACTACCCTGCTGAACAACTCTGTAATTTATATACTCATTTCCAAAAGTGCATAGTTACTAAGTCTTCTTGGGGGGCACAATCTAATTTCAGCTTAATGCTTTTCTTCTGAAATCGAACCATGCTGATAAGATTGATGTGTGATAAGCCACATCTGATAATTGCCCTTTATATGTAACTCTAGAAACTTCAAGAACGATCCATATACATTTAATTAAATCTGTGACTTGTATCTGAATTGCGATTTCCTTTTTTTTTTTTTTTGAGACAGAGTCTCGCTCTGTCGCCCAGGCTGGAGTGCTGTGGCAGGATCTCGGTTCATTGTAGCCTCTGCCTCCTGAGTTTAAGTGATTCTCCTGCCTCAGCCTCCTGAGTAACTGGGACTACAGGCATGCACCACCACACCTGGCTAATTTTTGTATTTTTAGTAGAGGAGGCGTTTCACCATGTTGGCCAGGATGGTCTGGATCTGCTGACCTCGTGATCCACCTGCCTTGGCCTCTCAAACTCCTGGGATTACAGGCATGAGCCACTGCACCCCGCCTGAATTGTGATTTCATTTTCATGATTTAGCTATACAGTTCTTCAAAATCCACGATTCTATTGATCTTTGACCAGATTAAAAATAGGAACAATGAGAGTTGCCATGGCCATGTGCTCAGTTCCTTTGTCCCAGTTGTGTACGATCGCCTTCCCCTGCGTGAAAACTGGATGAGGGGCAAACCTTGTGGTTCAGTCCTCTGGAGTCCTGATGCTCATTGGGCTTTTTCTCTTTGCCAGCATGCTCTGGCATTGGCAACCCAGCCATTTAGAGGGAGCTGAGAAGAGATAAACAGAATCTGAGAAAAGTAGGCAATGTACGAGTTTTCCAAGAGTTCAAGAATTTTTATCACAGCTGTAAGGTCAAGTACAATGTTGTGAGTCATTAAGGTGGATACATTAAGTCTCTCAGAATTTTTTCATTCCAAAAAAGAGCCTAGCTGCAAAGGCGTGGCTTCTGCAATACAGGAAGGCATCCCTGGAGGATGTCGGAATGGGGATAATTGAGCCATCCATGCCTCCTTTCCTACTGACCTCTCTGGCCACTTTTCTCCCACCCAAGCTAACTCATTCTACTTAGTGAAATACTTGAAAGTTGCAGTTTCCCAAGCAGGAGTATGAGGCTCTGGTTGTTTCTCTCTCTGTATTAGGTGACCTCCTACATGCCAGTGACCATTCATGCCCAAGGCTCGGAGGTTCAGTTTTCAGCCTAGAGCTGCTGCTCCTGAGTTCCCACCAGAACATTCTATTGCTTATTTAACACTTCCCTATGAATGTCTTAAAGGCATCTTATATTAAACTAGCCTAATGATATTTTCTTCCCTGTACCCCAACATCAGAATCTCGTCCTCTCTCTCCGTGACTGGTACCATTATTCATCCACCTGCACACACCAGAAGAAGGAGAGTGATTCCTCATTCTCCCCACTTTCTCTTACCACCCCTGTATCTAATCAATAGCTGATTGGCTATTCATTCTACCATCTAAATATCTCTCAAACTTATTCATATTTTCTCCATCTCCACTGTGTCTACCTTAGCCTGAACTATGATTCTCTGCAATACTGTTCTCTATAAGGCCATCCTCTGTCTTCTGAATTATAGCACTAAAGTAAACAGTTCTTCCCGTATTCCCTCTTACTCCCTCTAATCTAATCACCACATTGTAGTCAACAGAACTTTTAAGAATTGCTCATATGACTCTATTGTTTAAATCCTTTGATGGTTTCCTATTTTCTTATGATAAAGACTCAAATCCTTAATATGACCTAAAACAATCTGCATAATCTGGCTTTTCAGCCTCATCTCCTGCTACTCACTACTTGCTTTATTCACCATAACACATCAGCCTTTCTTTTACAATTTGCAATGAGCCTTGCTCATGTCAGCTTGGCCTTTGCATATGCTGTTCCCCTTGCCTGGATATCCAGATATCCTTCAGAAGATACTTCTTATTACTCCCTAAAGGAGATCATCTCCAAACCCTCTACTCAGTTCCCATGGGTTACTCTCTCAGTACCCTAGATCTCTCATTCCTAACATTTACCATAATTCAAATGAAATAATTGTATAGTTATTTCACATTTGTCTCTCACTCTTGAATATAAGCCTATTAGGGTAGGGACCACATCTATCAGCTCACCACTAATCGTCAGTACCTGCCATGGTGCTGGGCACACAGCAGTAACTTAATATTTAATATTAATAAGATAATAGTGCTGGAATCAGGCACTATTTTAAGCTCTTCATGTGTAGAAACTCACTGAATCCTGGTAACAAACCTAAAATGTAGGTATTATTATTCTTCTCATTTTACAGATGTAAAACAGGCACAGAGAGGTGAAGTAAGATGCAAAGATCACAGAGTGGAAAATGGAACTTGAACCCAGCAGTGCAGATCCAAAGCCCATACTTTTATTTTACTGCCTCTACATTTATTGAAAGCATGCCTGTTTAAATGTTCACTGAAGTGAATTACTCAGAATTGCTCATAAACAAATGTATAATTATAGAGCACCTCTACTGTAAAGTTTAATGTGTTTAAGCATGGAGAAGTTTTTTTAAGTTTCCAGTACTGATACCATTCATACTGGAAACTCAAAAAAAAAAAACAAAAATCTTTGCCAAGCCCGTAATAGATAACCTACCCAAAGGTGAATACTATTAGTGATTCAAATAGGTTGAAATAATACTCAAGGCCTTTGTACCTCTTAGACTCATAAACATTTGGTTGCTTGATATGGTTAAAAGTATATATATATATATATATATATACATACACACGCATATATATTTATATATATGTGTATATATATTTATATATATATACACTAATACTTTAAGGCCTTTCTGTGCTGCATTAACCAATCTAAAAAGAGCAAACAAAATGAACATAGGTCCCATGGTTCATTACTCCTAGCTTAAATGTTAAACAATAAATAAGTCAATTACATTTTAAATTGTTGCCTTCACCACTGTGGGTTGTCATTTTATTGCGGCTTTGGGAAGAGCAAAAATGCACAGAATAGAACACTGGGCAACTTCCCCTGCCCGTAGTTGAGCTTTATTACTGAGATGAGATGCTGTCATCTGTGTTTTCATTTCCATTTTAATAACGAAAGTAGCACTTGCCAACTATTATAAAGTTGTTCTGAGTAGGGTGTGATGATGTTTGTAAAGTGTGTAGTGCTAGAAGAAACGTACTAATAAATACCAAAGCACAAACCACTTAAATAGTGCACTATTTGATGGGAAGTAGATGATTCAAGATGACTCAGTCATTATTAATCTAATGCCCTAAAATATGAATAAGGGATTAATCCCAAGATGTTTCACATATTCTTAGAATACCAGAATTTTAAATTCTTGTATATTTTAAGACTATACTTTTATGATTTTTGAAGAGAAGAGAATAGAAAAAAACAGTTAATTCCAATGATAGAGGACTCAAATGGGCAGAGATTTCTTAATGATATAGACTGGGAAACTGGAATACAGCCAGTTCAGGCTTCCCATTAAACCCATGGTGAATAGGTGACCATTCATCCTTCCGTAGGGGAGTTGCTGGGAATTTCCTCCGCATCCTATTCTGCTTGTTGGCTGTTTGCACATGGGGGATTCACAAATGCTTTCTGGTAAGAGAAGTGTCCCTCCAGCTATGGAGGGACCAGTTCAGCCTAGGCTAGCTTACCCATGGAGGAGAGTTCTTAGGCTGGCAAAATACTGGAGTTTGTTAGGGCCTTTAGGGTTGTCAATTCACAACTAAACCTATGTGGGACACTATTATTTGGACTGATTGTCAACTTTAGCTTTTTTTTTCTTAAAACAAAATCAACTTTAACTCACAATTTTTTTTTGTATTCTACCTTAATGATAATCAACATTTCAAAATAAAATTTGCGAACAGAAAGAAACCACAAGAAAGGTAAATTTAGAATATGCTTCAAACTACTTAAGCACTCTATCCTCCCAGGAACTTCATGGCTGAAGATACATTCCTCCTGGGTGGCACCATCTTCTGTGAATGCCAGGTTAGTGATTACAGCAGGCTGTTTCTGGATGAACTTTGATACCTGGATTGCACATGAAATCTTGGTGCCTACATCTAGACTGCTGTTTTGTCTCATTTATTTTTTTAGACAAACTGTGCTGCTCCACAGCAGTAGCATCAATATGTCTTTCGTTTCGTGGCACTTCCTAGGGATTTAAATTCAAACAGTATCATACAATACAATAAAGGTTTATCTACAGCACATTCATTTGTTTCATTTGACGTTCCTGTACCGGACTACCCTGGCAATCGGCTAAAGATTTGTCAGCAACTTTGCTGCTGGGATTTTTCTCATTTGGTTCAGTTTACTACAGCCTATCGTAAGTGATGCAGATGGATTTCTTTTGTAACATGTGAACGTGACAACTGTGTTGGTTTGGGTCCATCATTAATCAAAATTGAAGATCATTAGGTTTGATGGTGTAGATTTTGACTTTTGTTTCTAGTTTCTGTGTGCTTTGTCACATTTCCCCTGCGACTCGTTTGCTTCCTAGACGGGGTGTGTTTCCTTATCTGATTTTGCATCCCTGGAAAGAACTCAGGAAGCAGGAGAGGCTGGATTGGTTACCACAGGGAATGCAGTCTTGCTAACAGAGGGACGGACAGAATTACAGAGCAAACGGACACATCCCCGCCTGTTCTCCACAGGGCAGATTTCATCAGTATATTTCTAACATTGGGGCCTCGTTTCAGCCTTCAAAAGTTTTTTCTTTTTTAGCGCAAACTAGACGTGCTCTGAGAGTCAAAATTAGCGTCCGCGAACCCTACCCCATTCGCCTCCAACGGACCTCGCTCGCCTTCCCGCCCACAAACAGCCAATACTACACTTCCCAGCAAGCACCGCGCAGGACCAGGCGCTCGGCGAAGGCCCCGCCCAGCAAGGGGCATGCTGGGAATTGTAGTGAGTAAGCGCTTCCCCACTACTCCTCTTCCCTAGGCATTCCCACTTGGAAGACCGTGATGTGCTGTCAGAGCAGGTTCTCTAGTTTCGTACTCGTAGCTCAACATGACAGAGGACTGCGCCTCCAGCCCTGCGGCTGCGCATCGCGTCGGTCCCACGGGCCTTTGCCCCGCCTCTTTCCACACCCGTTCCCTTGACAGCTGGGCTGCGCGTGGAGCCGCGGCAAGCCCCGAGCGCGCAGGCGCAGCAGCCGGGCGCCGCGTTAGACAGTCCTGGAGGGCGGGACGAGCGCGAGGGGCTCTCGGCCGCCGGGGCGCGCACGTATACACGCAGAGACCGTCACGTGGGGCGCGGAAGATCGCAGTGCGCGTGGCCGCAGCGGCTGGTGTGGGGTTGAGTCAGTTGTGAGACCTGGAGCTGCTGACCCAGCGGGTGGTCCAACGAACCCGCGACACAGCGGCAGGCGTTAGGGCTCGGAAGCGGCGAGCCTGTCCCAGTCCTAGAGCTCGGCCGAGCGGGCACCGCCGTCGTTCCCCGCCCCCAGCCAGCAAACCGTCGCCGCGGGCGCGCCCCCGCTCTGCGCTGTCTCTCCGATGGCGTCCGCCTCTGGGGCCATGGCGAAGCACGAGCAGATACTGGTCCTTGACCCGCCCACAGACCTCAAATTCAAAGGTAGGCAGGAGGGGGACAGCCCCGGGCGGGGTGGGGCGCGCGGACGGCTGGCGGCGGCGGGGGGCGCGGAGCGCACGTCGGCGGCCCCCGCCCGGGAGAGCGCCCCCTCCCCCACGTCCCGGCGTCTGCCCTTTCCCGGCTGCTGCCTCGCCGCCGCCTCGGCCGGCCTGCCCCGCGCTCAGGCTGGTTTCTTCCCTTCCCGCCCGCCCGCGCTACGGTGCGCGCGCCGGCCTGGGCGAGGCGGAGGGGAACCGGGCCCTGGCGCCGCCGCCGCCGCCGCCATCTTGCGGTCCCGCGGGGGCGCCTCCCGGGTGTCCGGTCCCGCCCGCGCCGCCGTCGGCCCTGGCCCGTGTCCTTGGCTCCCGAGGCCGACGGCGTGCTTCGGCGGGGCGTGGGCGGGTGGGCACCCGCGGGCGTGCACTCGGGGCTGCGGCGGGGAGTGGGCTCTGGAGGTGGCGCAAGCTGCGTACGTCTCCGGTTCCCACTGTCAGCGGCTCGGGAAGGCTAGGACCCGACGCGGGACCCCTCGGGAGTGAGAGCCGTCCCCCAGCCCCGGCCTCGGCCCGGGGAGAGTTGGGTGCAGCCCGCCTAGGGCTCCGCGGAGGGCGTCGCTCCTCACCTTTCCGCCCTGTTTAGAACTCGGCTGTCAGGTGTAGGGCCCGTTGGGGAACCGGAGGAGCTCGGAAGGTGCCTGGCGAGGGCTGCCTGTCGCTGTTGGCACGGCCCCAAGCGCGTGCGGGTAGGAGCGATGCGTCAGCCGCGAACGCAGAGTTGTAGGTTCATAGTAGCGGGGCTTCCTGCTTTCTACGACATTTCAGTGTGCCACCCGCGTGCTTGCTTTTATTTAGCCCTTTAGTTGAGCTCCTCTGCTGAGAAGCCTTCAGTGCGTGTGACTTTTTTGCCTTTACATTTGCGGTTTCCTACAGACCCTGAGAAGGCTGATAAGGTGTCTTTCACCTAGCTCTGGAACTTTGTAGGTTTATTTTGTAGCACTGCCAGTGATAAGTTTTTAGTCTGACTTGGTGATCCTGGAACAATCCCAGGGACTGTTTGATGATCCATTTGCTTGTCAATATGTAGTGTACTTTAGGAAAGAGAGTTAAACTGGACAGGTTTTTATTTTATTTTTTCTACCTAAGGAATACTTAAAGAGTGTAAATATCTAATAGAAAGTAGGTTATTTCCTATCTTTAGTTAAATGTAACGTGAATCCCCTTTTGGAAGTCAATGCCTTGTATTTCAGTTGTTGTATGAGAACAATTTTTGAGAGCTGTATAGCAATTCTAGTGCTAAAAGAAACAGTGAAATCCTTTATTGTTGTGTAACAAGAGAAAACCAACTACAACTACATTGTTTTACATAGGAACAACTTTAGTTTTAGGAATTGAAAATACATTCTGAAATTATGAGATTAATATTGGATAACTACATTGCAAGCTTTTTGGTGCATTTACAAATTTCTTTGAATAGAAATGTGAGTGAGCTACTTGTTGAGTAAGGATTTGGTTTTAAGGTGCAGTGTATGCATTTTATTGGAAGTTTATGTATGTTGTGTGATTTTACATAGTTTTAGCGGGGGGAAAACCTTTGAGGAATCATGCAATGTCCTAACTCAGCCATTATCTTGAGATAGTTTAATGTAAACCTTTATGGGTATGTGTGTGTGTGTGTGTGTGTTTTAGTATTTCGTTTTTATCTTTAGACTATGTTTACAGTGAACATTTCCTCTACTGGATAACTGTGTAAATTGCCGTTAGGTGCTTACAAACTTTAACAACCAGTTTTAGGCCACAAAATGTCCACAGAGTTTGAAGGTTTCTCCTTGGGGAAGTTGTTACGTTGCTATAGTAAGAGACTAATAATTGTGGAGAAGCAGGTTTAAAAAAACAACCAAAAACTCTACACAGAGACTTTCTCATGTATTTCCTTCTTTGGGGATATTGGAGAATTATAGCTATGATTATGGAACACATTGTTCTTGTGTTGCCAGTAAAAATGATAAGACTAGTCAGGGAAAAAGGAAAGGTGTACAGATGGTGAAAGAGAGACACAACCCTGTCTGAGGAAAGAAGCCCTTTCTCGACGTGCCCCATCCATCCCTCTCTTAGGAAGCCTTTAAGGAAAAGGCTTGTTTTTCATTTCAGGGAAGGTTTAGGCCAAGAGAGTGGTTGAGTAAACACAGTGATGTGAGAGAATGCCTAGTACTTAAATGCCTAATAGTTTGTTGTGTGTTTCAGTTTAAAGATGGAGATAATGGGGAGGATTGGGAGGTGACATTTGGCGTTTGATTCCTTAATATTATTGTTTTAGTCGAAGGTAAGTTGTTTGCTTTGATGGAAAGAAACCTTTGTATATGCACAGCTCAACACTGAGGAGACTCATTTACAATCTACAGTCTACTTGTGCTTTATTATTGAAAAAATAATTTGACTTATCCTAAATTACTAAAAATTTTCTTTTTAAGTGAAGGACTTTTAAAAGATAGTTTTGCAGAATTCTTTGTCATCTTCTAGTAGGTTTATTTTAGTTATTTTGATTCTGAGTTTGAGATGATTTCTCCAGGAGTGACTCAGGTGATCATTCTGAAATTGGATGGTTTTTCTTTTATATACCTAACACAATCATCTTGAAGATGAATTAACAGCATTTTGCACAATTTTGCAGAAGCAGATAACTAGTTCAGTACATTTTTCTACATACCTCAGTATTGTAAAAGTTTGTTTTATACAATTTGTAACATGCAAACGTGCATTTATGATGTAATGAATTCTGAAGTAGATATCTTGTGTTAGTAGAGAAAAAGAAGTAGACATTGCTTTACTTCAAATTCTGTTGTTTAAACCTTGGCAGTAATTTTACCTAGATTTCAGATTTGAAACTTGGTATTTTATGTGAAAAATTATTTTTTTTGTCTTTAAAATTTTTTACATGATAAAATTCTGTTATAACGTTTTACACAACATTTTCTTTTTCCCACCTATTAGCCGTTTTGTTTTGTTTTGACATGGAGTCTTGCTCTGTTGCCCAGGCTGGAGTGCAGTGGCCTGATCTTGGCTCACTGCAGCCTCTGGCTGGCTCCCAGGTTCAAGCAATTCTCCTGCCTTAGCCTCCAGAGTAGCTGGAACTACAGGCCTGCACCACCACGCCCGGCTAATTTTGAGTTTTCAGTAGAGATGGGGTTTCACCATGCTGGGCGGGCTGGTCTCCCAACTCCTGACCTCATGTGATCCACCTGCCTTGGCCTCCCAAAGTGCTGGGATTATAGGCGTGAGCCATCATGCCTGGCTCCTATTGGCAGTTTTGGAGGAAAGTTTGAAGAAGAAGAAAGTTTATAAAATTTTAAATAAATGTCATATATGTTCTTAATGATCAGAGAGAGAGGAAAGTGAGCCAAAATCCTTGTGAACACGTGCCCCATTACAATAGCAAATCAACAAAGAAAATTAAGCTCTGTAGGGATCAAGGGACATCAACATCACCTACTGCTTCTTTGGATAGAAGCGCATCACTGAGAAGCAGCACGGGGGAACAGTAGAGAATACTTGTCCTCTGGATGGATATTTAGCACATTTTTAGGTGTTTCCAGTCAGCTCTTCATGTTTCCCAGAGGCTACACCAAGCACCTGGGGAATGCCCCCAACTCCTATAAAAACATGAATGTAATCTTTAATCGTATTACTCTATTCCTTAAGAGTTTTTAAGTAGCTCTCAATTGCTCACATAATAAAAATCAGTTTTTTTTTTTCCCGGTAGGGCATATGATCTCTTACATGTTGTGCCGCTTCCTATTATAACACCTGTTAATCTGTGCACATCCATGATTTCTTCCCTGGGAGAGAAAAACCTTGCTCATACCCAAGCTTCTTTGTTCCTCTGTTTTTGCTTGCTAAGGTGAAATTCCTTATGACTCAGACCATGTTTCATGAGATGTTTTCCCACAGGTTTTCAATTACTAGCTTCTTTGTTTTAACATATAAATACACCAGAGTCTTTAAAAACAAATAAGCAGACATGTACTTCCTTGACCATAACTCCTTCTAGTATATGTCTCTCCCTGTCTTTCCATTTCCTTTACATTCAGACTTTTTGGAAAAATAGTCCATATTCACTGTTTTTCCAGTTCACCTTTTTTTCTCTCCTTAGTCCATGGTATCTTTATCCTCACTACTTATTGCTAGCTTAATCGTCTCCACTTTTTATCTCGCTTGACTTCTCCGTGGCACTTGACATTACTGACAGTTTCTCTAAAAAATTCAGTTCTTTTGACTTCTGTAACTTCTTCTAATTTTCTTCTTTGCTCAATTTATTGTCTTTGTGGCATTTTTCTCAAATGCTCATGTTTCTGAATTTCTGATTTGGTTTCATTTATCTCACTCTGTGAACTTTCTTTGTTTAATTTCGTTGTTTTGAGGTTTTCTAATCTCCCTTGCTCTCTTCGGGTATTGTCACACCCCCAAATCTGTTTTATTTCACACTTCACAGTCAAGAGCACATACTCTAACTTCTTATTGACTGTTTAGATTTGAATGTTCCACAGATATTCTAAACTCAACATATCTCAAATTAGTTTTTTACTGCCCAAGCCTACTCTTCTTCCCGTATTTTTTATTTTTATTTTTTGAGATGGGGTCTCGCTCTGTTGCTCAACCTGGAGTGCAGTAGCATGCACATTCTTGGCTCACTTGCAGCCATTGACCTCCTGGGCTCAAGTGATCCTCCTGAATAGCTAGGACTATAGGTACATGCTACCACACCCAGCTGATTTTTATTTTTGTACATACAGGGTCTTGCTATGTTGCCCAAGTTGGTCTTGAACTCCTGACCTCGAGTGATTCTTCCTCCTTGGCCTCCTAAATGCTGAGATTACAAGCCTGAGTCATTGCATCTGGCTTTATTTTTATTTTTCAGTGGCATCATGATTACCAACACCAGAAACAATATGCACATCTAATAATTAAAATCTGTTTCTATTTTTGACATAGTCCCTTTGACTACCCTCTTTAATGCATTTCTACTTCTAAATTCACTTATTTTTAAAATTCATTCAATTATGGATCTAATATGATTAGATTTGAGTATCTGCTACATGTCAGGTATGATGAATAAATATTGGAACTACAGTTGTGAGTAAAACACAAGCCATGTTTTCATGGTGCGGTTCTAACAAGAGAGATAGATACTAATCAAATAATCAGAAGAGTAAAATGTACGACTGAAGAGGCATGTAGTGCTATGAGAATGTAAAATAAGGGTCTTTGATCAGAATGTCTCAGTTGAACTAAGATACCAACAATGAGTAAAAGTTATCCTGGTAAAGAAGAAAGGAAAATGCATGTTGAAAGATCCTGTAGCAAGAGGGACTGTGAAACATTTACCATACTGAAAGAGGTATGACAGTGGTGAAAATAGCCAAGATGAATGTAGTGCTGGTTTAGGAGGTAAAGTTAGGGAATTTTGTTTTTATCTTAAGCCACTAGGGTTTTTAAGTGAGGGGAGGAGCAGTAAAGGTGGAGGGAATGGCGTAACATCCCATTTGTATTAAAAAATAATTCTGGTAGCAATGTAAAAATGATTTTAGAGGGGAGAAAGAGATGAATTAGATGGCTGCAGCAGTCCTGGCAAGTGTTGACCCCTTGGACTCGGGTCATGGTGTTGGAGGTGATGAAAAGTTAGGTCAAACCAGTAAGACTTGGTGGTCTCTATGGGCACTGAGAGAAAAGGGTATGAATTTCTCTGAGATTTCTGCTTACGTAGTTGGGGAAATGGTGCTGTTGAACTAAGAAACAGTGGATGTCTGGATGAGGACCAAATGCATCTTATTTGGGGGTATGTGAGAGGTGTAGGAGGAAGATCAAGATTATACTGGGTATGGTAGAAATATTTAGGTCTTTCAGGTTATTAACAAGAAGGTAGATTTGGTTATATGGGTGTGTTACTCAAGGAAAGGTCTGGGCTTTGGATAATTTCCTTACTGCAGGTGATTACCTATTTGTATTTACTAGTCAGCAGGCATTTCCTTTTCTTTTTTCTTTTTTTTTTTTTTCTTGAGATGGCATCTTACTCTTGTCACCCAGGCTGGAGTGCAGTAGCACTATCTAGGCTCACTACAACCTCCACCTCCCGAGTTCAGGCGATTCTTCTGCGTCAGCCTCCCGAGTAGCTGGGATTACAGGTGTGTACCACCATGCCTGGCTAATTTTTATATTTTTAGAGACTGTTTTTCTCCATGTTGGCCAGGCTGGTCTTGGAACTCCTGACCTCAGGTGATCTACCCACCTTTGCCTCCCAAAGTGCATTACAGGTGTGAGCCACCGCGCCCAGGCTTTTTTTCTTTATTACCAGCTCTTTAGCTTGCCTTCCACATTGCTGCTAGAACTGCACTTTGGAAAAAAGGAGGCTGTTACCGTTAGTTCCTTGGTTAAGTAACTCTGAATGTTTTCTCATTATGTATTTGAAAAATCCAAAATCCACTGCCTGCCTCTCCAACCTCAGTGTCTGCTCTTTTTCTTCTGTCCATAACCTTGGCTGTATGAAGCCATATTCCCAAACAATGCAGGCCACTGAAATGCTTTGCACAGGCTCTTCTCAGAATATTGTCCTCCCTTATGCCTGTCAGACAATCTCTTACTTCCAGAATCATCAGTCCAAGAATGATCAGTCCAAGCCTTTATGCCACTGTTGAAGCTTGTGCTTACTTATAATAACAGTACTTCCATATTAGATAGTAGCTATGCTTACATATTCTCCTCTCCCAAACTATACTGTGAACAGTGAGTATTGTTGTCTTATGTTTGTGTCTGTAGTAACAAGATCTGACATCATAAAATGATTGCCTAGTAAATGTTGATTGAATTAATAAGACTCAGATGATTTTTCCAGTAATTTTCACTTTTTAGTTTTGGATCTTGTCTCAGTTGGAGTTTTCGTCTGCCTTTGGAGATAATAGTTTTTCAAAACTTTGTACTTCCAGTAAAGGAGTGGTGGGGTATTTTGTAAAGAGCTGACTAACCCTAAAGGTAGATTGTTTCATGTTTGTGCTTTTTTCATATGTAAAGTGAGAGGTAGGACTGGGATATTTCTTAGGTGTTCTGTCTTTAAAAGTTTGTGTGAATGTATGACAATTGAGTACAAAAAAAGACTATTTTTCTTTGAAGTGGAAAAATGTATATAAAGAATAGGGAAAACTTGATGTAATTCTTCAGATTTTGGCAGTTTTTGATTGTTAGGGTAATGTTGGTTTACTGTACTTTTAACCCTTTAAAAAATTTTACTGTGTATATTTAAGGTGTACTTAAAACAGGATGTTAGGGGATACATATAGGTAGTAAAATGATTACTATAGTGAAGCAAATTGACATACATCATCTCAGCAGTTTCTTTTTATCTTACCTTTACTGACCATTTAGCGAAATCTTACTTGGCTTTCAGAAATGAAAGTTAATATAGGGTGGATCTTGCTTTCTTTTGATCATAAAAAAGTTAGTTTTGGAAGAAAATTAAATGTAAGAGAGGACTGTTACTTGCAAATGCTTGTTTACTAGTTTATTTTTGTAACTGAACTGTGACTCAGTACGTTTTAAAGGCTTAAAACTTCTAAAACTTTCATTCATGAGCACCTTATATAAACCTCAGTATGCCTTAATTTAGTAAATTAAATTTAAATGTACATTTAATGATTAACATTTTACCATAATCATACTTGTTTATTTATATATTTTTGTTTGCCTCAGTGCGTGTGTGTGTGTGTGTGTGTGTGTGTGTGTGTATTTTTTTTTTTTTTGGCAACTGTCTCGCTCTGACACTGGACTGAAGTGCAGTGGTGCTGTCATAACTCATTGCAGCCTTGAACTCCAGGGCCCAAGTGATCCTTCCAAGTAGCTGTGACTACAAGTGCATGCCACTGTGCCTAATTATTACATATATACATATATATATATTTTCGAGACCATTTTGCTATGTTGCCCAGGCTGATCTTGAATTTCTGGTCTCAAGCGATCCTCCTGCCTCAGCCTCCCGAAGTGCTGAAATTACAGGCATGAGCCACCATACCTGGCTTGCCTCAGTATTTAAAAAAAAAAAAATCCTGAATGATAGCATAACATTTCATCCTTAAATCTTTAAGTTTGCATTTCTAATCAGAAAAGGACATTTTCTTTGCATAATCATGATACCATTAACACTTGATAAAATTAACAGTGATTCTTTAATATCCTCTAATATTTAGTCTATTGAAATTTCCCCACTTATGCTCCTGTTTTGTTTTGAGTCTGTGCATTGCATTTGAGTGTCATGTATCTAAGTTGTCTTAACCTTAAAACAATAATTCCTTCCACGTTTATAAAAATCATGACATTGACTTGTTGAAAAGATCATATCAGTTGTGCAGCAGTAGAATGTCCCATGTTCTAAGTATGTCTGATAATGTATTTCCCATAAATTGGAGTTAGATTTAAGGGCTTGATTAGATTCAGGTTTCACCTTTTTTTGGTAAAAATACTTCATAGGTGGTATTCTGTCACGTCAGGTGTAGGTAATGTCTGGTTGTTCCACTTGTGATGTTATGTTGGTTGGTGGTGACAGCTTTATCCCTTCATTGAAAAGTTGCATAGATACGAGCCTGTTTATGGTAATGTATGGATGATAAAAAGATTAGAAAAAAAATATTAGTGGTCTTCAGCTCTCCTTCAGGATTAGAGAGTTTTATGTTTTTATATTTATACTTTTCTGTATTTTCCACGATTTTTTTTTTTGGAGACGAAACCTTGCCCAGTTGCCCAGGCTGGATCGCTGCGGCAGGATCTTGGCTCACTGTAACCTCTGCCTCCCGGGTTCAAGCGATTTTCTTGCCTCAGCCTTCGGAGTAGCTGGGACTACAGGTGTGTGCCACCACACCCAGCTAATTTTTGTATTTTTAGTAGAGACGAGCTTTCACCATGGTGGCCAGGATGGTCTTGACCTCTTGATCTCATGGTCCACCCGACTCAGCCTCCCAAAGTGCTGGGATTACAGGCGAGAGCTACCGTGCCTGGCCATTTCCCAAGATTTCTATAAGGAATGTGTAGTGCTTTTTATTATAAAAGAACTTAAAAGAATTTGTTACTACACTTGATTGATACCTTTGGTAGGTTAGATCAAAGGTTTCATTTGTCCTTCTTATATAATTTTTATTAATAGCAAGGATTTTTACAGTCTGAAGTCTTCAAGTAAGGAAAGGTATATAAAGATGAATAGAAAATAAATCTAATGTTTGTAATCCAATGACAGTTCACAAATTAAGGTTTAGCTGGAAATAGGTCTAATTTAGAACTGTCCTGTTACAGTTAAATTATAACTGTATGCAAATGTGGTGTTTCCTCTTTCTTATTGTTGGCATTAGTTGATAGTCTTTTGTGAGAAATATGGTAGATTTGTTTAGGAAGAGTTATTTCTCTGAGAATGGTTCCTGCCCATAGACTATATTAAAGAGGCAGGTAGGCCTAAGCACCAGATAAGTTTATAGTACCCCTCTTCTCTCAGTGATGATTGGTTCAGTGAGGTACCAGTCTAGATGATTTTTATAAAGTGTAATATGTTTCACAGAACCATAAAGTTGAACATGTTTTCTGAAATTATGAAGTCCAATCTTATTAAGAAAAAAATCATATTTAAGAGTTTATTAATAAGCATTCTCAATGGCATAGGAAGTCAAGTATACCTGGTGTCACAGGAAGAGGCTGTTTATAATCTAGATTCAGGGCCAGCCAGCATATGTGCTGGTGACTGACCAGCCAAATTTTGATGGCTCACCTTGAAACACAACTATAGATGGATGGTTATAGGTTTTAGACCTTCAAGGTCAAATGGACTGGGAGACAAAACAGTGACTGATTTGCAGGCAGAAACAACTTGAGAGAAAGAAGGCAGAGAAATGTAGGCAAAGAAGTCTTGTGATCCCAGGAATTAGTTTCTCTTGAATGCAGCCTATTCCTATGATGCCAGTTACACTTCATTTCCTGTGGCATTGAATTGCTTACATCTTGTATAATAGACTCTTCGTATGTTTTTTTTTTTTAATAAGAAAATATTTGCTTAAATGAGGTTGGATTTGATAATTTCTGGACATTTGTAACACATTCTGTAACATTTCACTTTATAAAAATAAATTATTCTGTAATTATTATCCTGTAATACGTATTTCACTTTGTAATTGTTATTCTGTAGCACATATTTCACTTGATAAAAACAGTCTAAACTGGCGTCTTAAATATTTATAAAAGAAACTTCCACGTCATTTTTGTTGACTTAATGCATTATTAATATACCATAGCCTGCTTAGCTGCTCTTCTCTGGTATTTGGGATGTTCTTTATATTCTTTATAACTAGTTATCATGAAGGTTTGATACTATTCTCAAAATTCATATTTAAAGGAGTGAGAAGTTTAGTTACGTATCTTTCAGCCTTTTAAGAAAATGATTAGGTTGAATTACCATTAAAAAGTAGAGATGTTAATAAAAAAGAATTACTGCTATGAGAGGACTTTTAAAAGTATGTTTGTAGTATAACTTGACAAATTTCTTATGGGCCCTTGTTGACAGCTCTTTTATTTTATAGCTGTATGTTTCATATATGTGTTTGTATGTGTACAATATATATGAATATATACTTTTATTTTAATTCTTGAATAATCTGACGTGGAGTGACTGTCATACTTTTAAGATATAGGGTGCTTTTAAATCATAGTGTGCTTCCTGTTTAGTTTTTCCTGTGAAAAAATTTTACTTTCCAAATAAAACCTGTAGGGCAAGAATCTCTTGGTCTTGCTTTCTGAGTACTGTTACCCCTGAGAAAAACTCCACTAACAACGGATCCTCAAAAAATCTGTGGTTCTGAGCTTTTTCAGTTTTTTCTTCCAGGATTTTACAAATAAGAGGATTTATAAGCAAATTAAGCTACTATGGGTACATGTTTAAAAGTCCCTTCTGATATAAAATCAATGCTAAATGTAGAACATGGAAAAAGTATAAATATTATAAAGCGAATAAAAGTACTCAATCTTACAAAACAATCACTGTTAAAATCTTGATAAACTTCTTTTTATAACTTTGCTGTGTATAACTATATATTTATATCTTGTATCTTTTTAGTTAAGATTATTGTGATGATTTTCTCATGTTATAAATATTTCTCCCCTAGCAAGAACTTTAGATCTAAATAATAATAAAAGTTTATTTCATGTTCTCTGAAAATGTACATTCTTTTCTGTTTCTTCACATGCTACCTATCTAGAGTCCAAAAATTCAACTTTAGATGTGGACCACTCATTTCTGTTTTAATAAAGGTATTACATTATTAATAAGTAGCATGCACTAATTTCACGTTGATTGTTGAACACTAACATTGTTCTTTTACAAATAGTGTATGTATGTGTACATCTTGCTCTTTGGTAGTTTAGAGTGGAAGGACATAAAATTGGTATAAAAATGTTGCAAATCAAAGTGTTCCACTTCTATGTTAAGACTATTTATTTTCTCTGCCTTGTTTTCAAGATTATGTCACCAGGATTGTTCAAGGTCAGAGTGAGCAGTGTATGCATCAGAATACCTTAAAAAGCCCTCCTAAAATGTTTAAGGTAGTTTTTTTAAAAATAAAATGTTAATAAAGCTGTGATGGTTTAGGATTGAATTATCTCCCATCTTTACCATAAGGTAGAAGACTTTTTTAAGGTAGTAAGTATGTTAATCATAATTTCACATGATTTTAGAGCTGAGAGAAGCCTTAGAGATCATTTTGCCTACTAATTCTAAAATGGAGGTTAGACTGCGATAGAGAGATAAGGTGATTTACCTGAGGTCAGTCACTTAGGTAATGGTTTTAGCTGTTAAGCCTGTAATTGAACATACTACATTATGCTTTTTTTTTTTTTTTTTAAAGTCGCAGTATAACATCAGTAACAGAAATGAGTGTCTCCCTTCTCCCAGAAGGCTGCCAAAAGAATGAAGTGTTTCCATTTTTTATTTGGGTACCTGTTTATGTAAAGGTGATGGATATTTAACTACACGACCAGAGCAGTACTACACTGTATGAAAATGGTGTAAAAGAAGTAAAAGACATGATCTCTTCCTGTTAGTAACTTTCAGACTGTGACTTTAGGCTTCCAGAGTGGGAATACTGGTTTACAAAAAATGATTACATGACTATATTAAGTGGATTTTGGAGAGTTTTCATGATCCATTCTAAAACTGTTGATTGTATAATAATATGGATAAGCAGGGACAGTGAGGTAGTTTCAGTAATTAAAGCTCTTAGAGGCTTAAATAAAATAGTGCAGTGTTTTTCATTAATTGCAGGATCCATACTTTTTTGATTTCACTTTAGTGAAATCTTACAAAGAGATATGTTTTAGTACTTGAATGACTAAATCTTTTAAAATAGAACTAAGAATCATTTTCTTTCCCAGAAAGTAGTACTCTATTTGTACAATAGTATTTATACAATACTATTTATTCGGTACCTACTATGCCAGACATTGTGTTAGTTACTGGGGATACAGCAGCTAACGAAACAAAGTCCTAGTCTTCATAGAGCTTACATCAAGTCTGATATGTCAGTGTGTTTGAAATAAATGTATAGTAGGGGTAAATAAATTCCAGTGGCATCATTTAAAAACTTATTGTAATAAGAATGTTTTAGGGCTTTCTTGGATGTAAAATGTAAAATATTTTTTGAGTGCTTGATACTTACTTCGGGAAATGTTCAGTGTTGGCCTGTGTGACCAAGAGAAATAACAATATCCATTTAAAAATATTTTTCATATATTGCTAATTTGACTGCACTTTCATGCTTTATTGCTGCAGAAGTCTACATGGAATGCTTATGAATTAAACAATAAATACCGCTAGGTTATACATACAAAATTTATGAATGTTCAGGCCCTAGAGTCAGACCTGGTTTGACTTCTCACTTTCATTGCTTTGAGTTATATGACCCTCGACTAGTGTTTGCCTTCTGAGTTGAATCATCTGTAAACTTGGTATAATATTAAAATATAATGAAAGTGTCTACTTCATGGACTTAGGAGGCTTAAATAACATAGTTCATACAAAGTTACTGATACATAAGTGTCCAATAAATGCTAGGCTGTTGCCATAGTAGATATGCCGTGTACTATATAGTATTAATATGTGTTTCATATATACGATTAACTTGACATCACAGATATTCAGCAGCATAACCTTTATGTAACTGGGAAATGTTTTAATCAGTGATACAACTTAGTTAATTAGCTAAAACCTTTTGAAAACATTGAAGGTACTCATTACCTGCATTGTTCTGGCTATATTGTTTGTGTATTTGAGTAGAACATCCAGCCTTCCTTATTAGTCTGCACTGCATAGTCAAAAATTTACAAAGACCTTGTCAAGAACTGTGAAGGGACTGAAAATTTAGCCTGCTGCAGTTTGTAGATGTTGGTAGAAGACATGAGATTTCCCGAGTTAGACAATGGACCTAATTCATGGCACTGTAAGTGGAATGGGGTTCATATTTGTTTTGGTTTTCCTTGCCCTCCTCTAGTTCCGTGGAGGTGACAGAGGAGTTCAGGTGGATGCTACTCACGTGCTGAATCTTTAATAGTGGGCCGCACAGAAACCTACCTGACGTTTGTTACAGAAGAAGACCTTATCTTTATTGTATTGGTCAGTGAACACACCTGCCCCTCTCCTCAGAATGGAGGTGTTGTCTTCTAAGACAGTTCACTATTTAATACATCCTTGAAAAGATAGTCTGGGTAAAAACCCCCAGGACTACTCCTTGCAAGATGTGCAGAAATGATAGCAGTCCGTGGAGAATTGTCTCTCAAACACACCTCTGAGTAGCTAGCCTAAATGAGTGTCACAGAGTTCATAAATTAACGTTCATGTACCTTTCCTGTTTATTCTTTAGCTACACTTTCGAAGCGTTTTCTGAAATGCTCTGTGCGATATACTACTGCTTATCCTGTAATAAAACTGTATTCTCTTAACAGAAAACAAATACTGAAGTTAATGATATGTATACTGAGGTGTTCAGGAGTGACTCTACTCATGTTTTCAGCTTACTTTGATGTGCATCAAAAATGAAGTGGATGGCTTAACAGAGCAGATATGCTGCAAAGTAAATACAGCAAAATATTGATTGTAGAATGTGACTGCTGAGTGTCTGTGTTTATATAATTATCTCAATGTCTGTGTCAAATTTTTCATAATAAAATGTCGGGGGAAAAGCTAGCTGTTACCCTCCTCCACAGTTGGATTCTCTTTGCAGCTGAACTCATCTTGGCATTTCAAGATAACTTTATTATCAGTAGTTCACATCAAAATATGGATGAATGATAACAGTTTTTAAATACTGTTAGAGTGGTTTTTTTTTTTGTAGCTCTTCTTAGCTTACTGGGGTTCCTTTTAAGATTGGATGGTTTGGAGAATAAAAGTCCCGCTATTTAAAAGGAAGGCATTGTTCTGAATGGTTGAATTTTATATTATGGACTGACTAAAAAGGGTATTTCATGCTGGAAAAATGTTTTTAGGCAAAGGAGGCAGGCCAGTCTCACTTGACTGCCTTCTGGGTGAGCCGCCTTAAAATTTTCCAATATTTTTGACATTTCGGGTTGTAAGATTTTTTAAAACTTAGGTTCGGACTTTTTAAATTAGAGGCCACATTTGTGTATGTTACGTTTCTGTTTGCTGGAAAGAATTTGGGACTAGGAGTAGGATTTTGGCTTAATGGCAGTAACAGCTGTAGAGGAGTTGCAACAGAATACTTAGTGGCAGGAACATGGTAGGGCTTCCAAAGAACAACCACATAATTGAAAGGTAGAATTATTTTAATTGTAGAAATTTTCAATATAAGAGTGCAAATAAATGTAGCTTTTATGCAGTTTTGTTTTTTTATATGGGATAGTTCATTATAAACAGTGACATCTGTAACCTAAGTTTGTATGAATACTTTTGATTAAAATGGACTAGTTCAAAAATTGTTTCCTAAATATTAAACTAAGCATTTATATTGGGTAAATGATAGGATTTCCCTCATTTATAGAGATTAAATTTTAGAAATCCTTGAAACATGAATATTTACTACATAAATTGCATCAGATGTTCACTTTGTTGTCAAAACTGCTTTTCACTTTTTTTTTTTTTTTGAGTTTTTCAAGGTTATGTCAAGAATCAGGTTTTTTAGACATTTTTATTGTTTTGCCTAAAGAAAAGATAGATACAGTTCAAGGAATTATCAAAAAGTAGATACTCATATAATCACCTCCAGGGTGAGAAATAGAACTTAGCCAGCATTCTGCAAAGCTCTCCTTGTGCTCCCTCCCGACTACTTCCACTGCAGGGTTAACCATTATCCTGACTTTTATGGTAGCCACTTGTTTCTCGCTTTCTTTTTTTTTTCATTATAATTATTATACTTTTTTTTTTTTATTGTACTTCAGGTTCTGGGGTACATGTGCAAATCATGCAGGGTTGTTGCATAGGTACATAATGGTTTAATCACCTAAGCATTACAAAGGATACATTTTCAGTTACTAAAGCAGGAGATTATTGGTTTAATTCAGGGGTTCTTAACTCTAGTTAATACCTCATTTTTATATTTTGTAACGCTCTCATTACTATCCTGAAATGAAATTCATATACAAAATGACAAACATGTATTTAAAAAATTTAAAATGTATTTGTCCTAGCTGTAACATAAGGAAAAAAAGTAATTTTATAATGGCATACTCATTTTAACTGTAAATGGGCATGACTACACTAGAAGACATGATGAAGTAGTCAGATACTTGTACCCTGCTTAAGTCTGTAGATACAGTAGGCAGATGTTTGTACCTACTTAAGATGAATACGTTTGGATTTAAGAGAAATAAGACGAGTCATCTGAATAGTGCTGACAGTTTTTGTTAACATTGATAAAAGGATAAAATAGGAATATTTATGCGTATAGATATATCAGTGTGAATGTCTCACCTGCAAATGCCTGCTATTTCAAACGTGTTGTGTTGGTGATTCAGGTATTATGAGTGGCATTGCTATTGGTAGAATAATCTTCTGTAATGATGAGCTTACCTTTTAACATTCTGAAGAAAAGAGTACACATTTTTCCTGTTCACATAATGGATGAATACTTGGAAAAGAGGGTTTTCACCAATAATTTGTGGAGGCATATTTGAAAATTTGATGCAATGGGAATATAATACTTCATTGTATGGGTCTGCATTGCAGAATGTCTACCATCCTGTTTCCTGCCCCACCCCCCCACCTCCCCACCCCTCCCCGTCCCTACTCCCTGCCCCCCACCCCTTACTCCCCACTCTCCACCCAAGTAGTACCACCCAGTCATAATGCCTAATGGAAATACTTTGTCAGGGGCAATATCACCTAAAGGATTATGTTTGTAGCACTTTCAGTAAGGTATATATATATATAACTTCTTTTTTCTGAAGATCTAAAGATTTCATCAGGCCTTTTAAATCAGCTGAACCCAGTGCTCCAACTAATTTTACCTCCCGCAAAAGTCATTGTAAAATTTTTGTGAGTATTTACCTATGTATGTTTTTCTGATGCAGGATATGGCTTTCATCGGGTTCTTTAAGGATTCTGTAACTCACAAAAGTGGACCAGATAATTCTTCCCATGACCTGTTTTAGCTGTTAAATCTGGTTATTCCTTTGCTAATCGTCATCAGTACTTGCTAATTTTCCATTTGAAACTAGGAGAGGAGCTCAGATTCTGAACTGTCTGCTGGGAGCAACCCTCATTGAGAGGCTTGGTTAGAGGGATACAATGTAGCAGAAAATCTCAAATTCATTTGTTAGGTGGGTTTATTATAGGTAATTCTACATTTTACTCACAAGGGTAAAATGTCTAAGAATTTTGTTTTGAATTGGTGGGATTTATTTTAATACATTATCATAATCTTTAGATAATTTATATTTTTATATCTAGAAAGCCCACAATCTGTATTGACAGTTTATAATCCCTGCTGGGCAATATCATGAAATGTAAATACTATTTCAGAATTCATACAATTCTTACAGAGTTTGTTGATGAAAATTGACACACAGTCATTTAAAAAATCAGTTAAAAAATTTACCTTAGTTTGGATAATTAATACTTTTTAAAATTGGGGAGAATTTAAATTAATAAAACATTTAAATACTAAAAACTTACATAATTATGTTATGAAAATAAATAATTAAAAATAATGGATTATTCACATTTTGAATTAAGTTTGTTCAGAATTAAAATTTTGTGACATTTCTTTTGTCATGTTACTAAGAAATTGGATCTTTAATCTGTGCTTGCTACTATTAAAGTCCTAGTCAGAATAATTCTATAAAAATTTACATTTTCAAGTGTCTGTAGTACTTACGGGTTTGAGAATGTTAAGAAATGGAATTTGTCTTTTAAGACTCCTGGTTTTATCACTTCAAAACATATCTCCAGGCAGCCATTTTGTGGATTCATGTGGTAAAATGGACACACTGGAGTTTTTCATCTTTGCTCTCAGACTAGTTTTCTGGTGCAGTTGTTAGTGAGATGCTTTTCAAAAAGAAAAAGCAAAGACCTGGGGTTGAAGAAGCAGCAAAAGGTGTATGTTGTAAATGGAATATTGGCTTGACCATATAATGAAACAAGCAGTTCAGAAAATCATACTTTATCGTACGTATGCTTTTTTTAAAAAAATATGTAGACCTGTAAAAATGCTTTCTTTTCTATAACTGCTTCTCTGCCTTGATATGTTTTCTTCTAATTTTCACTGATTTCTATCTCCTTCCTCTCATCCTAGTCCCAAATTTTTATTTCTTAGAAAATATTTTACTACTCACAGACTTTAAGCATAGGATAAAATCGTTTTACTGCAGGGCTTGAAATAAACATCTTTTAATAACGTTGCCTTTGTAAAATTTTAAAAGACATGCTTATTCTTTAATATGGAAATAAAGAAAAGATAGCTTTTATAATAATTTTCTTTGATTCCTGCCTTCTAGCTTTTTAAAAAAATATATAGCTTTAAAACTAGAACCATTTAAAATTTACTTTTGGAATGGTTAGAACTGTGGTTATTGCTTCCAACTGGAACATGGTTTTATCTTCTGCCTACAATTTAACAAGTATTTTATTTTGTTGTCTAAGTTAATCTGCATAAGTTTTCTTTAGGCTTTTCTTCAGCAAAATGGATCAACCTTTTGGGTTCCTTGTTTTTATAATTTTATGTTGTTTGGGTGCAGAATCAAAGCTTAAAAACTTTGTATCTAGAACATATGGCATGATAAACACTTACTAAATATGTGAATGAATGAATTGGTTGAATGAATGACCAACAAAATAGAGTTGAAGCAAAAGCACTGATGTCATAGGGTGTAGGGTCTTCAGCTGTAGAGATTTTTGCAGTTGGCCTAGTAAAATAAAGATTGGCACTGGTTTGCAGACAACTGGGAAATTCTGATATTTTCAGCAATGTGGTAACATACTATAAAAATACAGTTGTAGACTTCATAGATCAAAAGTTTCACAGTACTTTTTTTGGCTATAAATCATACATGTTTACGGAAGAAATTTTGTGAAATATAAGGAATGCAGAAGAAAATACGACTTGTTTTTAAGTCTACCACCTGGAGAAAGGCAGTGTTAGTAGCCGTTTGGGATATTTATGCCTGTGGATGTCAACAGATAATTAAAATTGAGATTATATACTTTTAGTTTTGAATCCTTTGTTGTTGAGAATCCAATTAAAGTTGTTTTCTCTTTAATTTTTAAACTTTACAGGCCCCTTCACAGATGTAGTCACTACAAATCTTAAATTGCGAAATCCATCGGATAGAAAAGTGTGTTTCAAAGTGAAGACTACAGCACCTCGCCGATACTGTGTGAGACCCAACAGTGGAATTATTGACCCAGGGTCAACTGTGACTGTTTCAGGTAGCAAATCATGTTCTAAATTTATGTACATTTGAATTTTGACATTTTATGATTATGTTTTTGTTTAATAAGGTTTCACCTGGAGGGAGGGAAATAATTCTTATGTTAGCCTGCCTTTGCCTTTAAGGATGTCTTGTACTGTATGCAAGCTGTTTCAAAAAATTTCTTACTCTCATCTTCTGTGTAAGGGGTGTGGTCAATTTATAAGAAATTACTGTGAATTATAAACTTTATATTTTTTTCAGCTCACCACTACCTTCTCTTTCTTTATTATTTTATCTTTGAAAAATTACATCATTTTTTCTGACTGGTCATTTTCCTTCAGATCTTGAGCATATTACATATTGCATGCAGCTATAGAAGTATCATAATTCTTTTGCTTTAAAAAGGTACAGTGCCACTTTTTTGCCTACTGTGTCAAATCAGATGAGTCTTTATGCCTTTCATTGTAAATGTCAACAGTGTCCTGCTTGTGAAAACTTTATTTTTATTTTACTACTCTCTTATGTGTTTACTTGTCAAAGAAGTATGCTTGCCATATATGGATTGCTTACTCCTGCTATGGAGTTGATACTGGTACCAGAGCTAATGCCCCCTATAAACTGTTTCTTTCTTTTCTCGGTCCCTCTGATTTCACTAATACAGCTGAGAAATAGGAAGCAAATATGAGAACATATATGGCTCCATGTATTTTACTTACGAGAGAACCTCTCAGGCTGCCCGCTGAGACCATTTACTCTTTGTTTATAGCAGTACTTCTCAACTCCCGCTCTGTATTATAATAACACAGGGAGCAGGAACACACATGGATTCATCTCTCCCAGATCGGAATCTCTGGGAGCATGGCTTAGAAATGTGTACATTTAAAAAAAAAAAAACAAAAAACCTGGGTGGTCTTGATAAGTAATCCTAAGATACTATAATAATTCTGTATCAGTTTTCAAGTTTACAGCGGAATTGGGTACAGAGGGTGAGAACCTAGGGTAGGCTCATTGAGAGTATTTAGAGGTGGAACTTGACTGCAAAGGCCATGAAGGACAGACCATAGTTAGAGTTCTTGGTGACGCTAAATCTTCTCTCGGCCGGTATAGCCAAAAATCTCAAGAGCTAGGAAAAAGATGTTTTAGAGAGTCTTGAGGTAAGGAGAGTAGGGAGGAGTGCTTTTCATGTTTCTTTGCTAAGTCTAATTCATCAGTTCCTGGCAAAGAGGGATGGAAAATAAAATGAAGGAATGCATGCACTCTGGATGTTGCTCTCTACTACATGTTTAAGCCTTTAGCACAATTGGAAGAAGATATAATTCTTTCTTTCTTTTTTTTATTTTTTATTTTTGAGACGGAGTTTCGCTCTTGTTTCCCAGGCTGGAGTGCAATGGCACGATCTTGGCTCACTGCAACCTCTGCCTCCTGGGTTCAAGCAATTCTCCTACCTCCTAAGTAGCTGGGATTATAGGCATGTACCACCATGCCTGGCCAATTGTGTATTTTTAGTAGAGATGGGCTTTCTCCATGTTGGTCAGGCTGGTCTCAAACACCTGACCTCAGGTGATCAGCCCACCTTGGCCTCCCAAAGTGCTGGGATTACAGGCGTGAGCCACTGCGCTTGGCCTTTTCTTTCTTTCTTGCCACTGTGCTTGTCCTTTTCTTTCCTTCCTTCCCTTCCTTGCCTTCCTTCCTTTCTTTCCTTTCCTTTTTTTCTTTCTGATGGTGTCTTGCTCTGTCACCCAGGCTGGAGTGCAGTGGTGTGATCTCAGCTCACTACAGCCTCTGCCTCCCGGGTTCCAGCAATTCTCTTGCCTCAGCCACTTGAGTAGCTGGGATTACAGGCATGTACCACCATGCCTGGCTTATTTTTGTATTTTTAGTAGAGATAGAGTTTCACCATGTTGGCCAGGCTGGTCTCAAACTCCTGACCTCAAATGATCTGTACACCTTGGCCTCCCAGAGTGCTGGGATTACAGGCGTGAGCCACCGCACCTGGCCAGGAGATATAATTATTTCAATCCACGTGGCTAAAAATAGTTTATTGGTACGAACAGTTGTATCTCTAGGAATCCATACAACTACGCAGAATGACTTTTTCTTTGAGGGGCGCCTAGAGTGCTGGTTTCTATGTATTTATATTTCTTGAAAATTACATATCAAGGCACCTTCTCCCACAGAAACCTGACTTACTAAAACCTTCAGGCGAACTAGTTACTGATTACACAAGCATGCCCTTGGATTGGCCTACTCCAATTAGAATTTAGCTTTTTCAATTTTAGCGTAGTGTATTTCCATTTACAGTCACTCGAAGCTATGCTACTTTCAGCAGCCTTCTCTGATTAATTTTCTGTACTGCATGCTCATTTCTCTTTTTCCCATGTTCCTGTAGCACTTTGCTTTTTTGAATTTGCTTCTTTAGTATGTCCACATTTTTACATATGTTTTCGAGATTGTCTTTGTCTTGTTATGTGGTTTGCAACCTAAATTAGTGTAACTGCTATAAACTTAACCATGTGTAAGTTTTCTTTTTATTCACAAATTTTCGGTTCATAGTGATTAGCTCATAGTGATTGCTCAGTGAAGGTTGCTAATGGAATTTTATTTTGCTTAGGCTGTATTCTGAGGCATTTTATCTCATACATTTCCTGCTGCTGTGTATTTGGCCCCTTGAAAAAATGGTCTTAACCTTGATGTCAGTTAATGGACTTCTCAGACACACCTTATGAATAAGATTTTCTTATGTAATTGTTTTTTCTTGCATTTATTTGTGTTTGTCTTTTTGAAAGTGTAGAGTTACATCTTAGAAGTAATCTAATGTTAGGGAAATAATTTCTATAATACCATATACATATTTTGTATAACTGTTGATTTATTCTTTATATAGTCTCTTATATTGGACTCGTGTTACATAAATTTAGCATGACTTATAACCACAGGGAACCTTAGAAAACTTAAAAGATGAGAAATTATAAATGCTTAAAAATTTTGAATGTTATTGAGACTGTACAATAAATTTTAGAAATCAAGAGCCTATATGGTTTTCTTGTGTACTTCTGTTTTTTTTTAGAAGATTTAAATCATAAACTAAAATAGATGTTATTTAAAATACATTTTTGAAAAATCAGTTATATGAAAACAATACATGGGCTGGGTGCTGCGGTTAACGCCTGTAATTCTAGTACTTTAGGAGGCTAAGGAGGGTGGTTCTCTTGAGTCCAGGAATTCGATACCCGCCTGGGCAAAACTACGAAACCCTTTCTGTACCAAAAAATACAAAAATTATCTTGGTATGGTGGCATGTGCCTGTAGTCTTAGCTACTCAGGAGCCTGAAGTGGGAGGATTGCCTGCGCCCGGGGAGGCTGAGGCTACAGTGAGTTGGGGTTGCACCCCTGCACTGCAGCCTCAGCGACAGAGTGAGACCCTGTTTCAAAAAACAAAAAATATGTGGTAGTGAGTTTTAAGTTACGATTTCTCCTCTAAATACCCCAGTTGTATAATTTTTAAATCAGAAGACACTGAAATGAAGCCTAAATTCATAGTATTAGTTTTAATAACTTAGTAGATTTAATCTCAGCTGATAGACATTATGGTAGTTAATGTTGGCAAAGTTTTGAAAATTTTCACAAGCTAAGTTTAGAAAGGGCAACCATAGATTTGTATTTAATTTTTAATGCTATTGCTTATTTTGTTGGTTTTGAAAGACTTAGTAAAGTAGAAAGGCAATTTAAAAAATAATTGGAATTCATTAAGTTGATTCTGGATTCTTAAACATTCCAGTGTTTGGTTTCTTGAATCCTTTTTGGTTTTCTTTAAATTTGCATATTTGTGAAGTAATAGGAATGCTACTGGTGCCAGATATTGTTTAAGGCAAATCCCAGACTTGGTATAATTTAATCTGTAACTGTTTGAATGTATATCTTTCAAACATGCGGGAGACAATTTAATATATTCTTTTTTTCTTGTTTAGTAATGCTACAACCCTTTGACTATGATCCGAATGAAAAAAGTAAACACAAGTTTATGGTACAGACAATTTTTGCTCCACCAAACACTTCAGATATGGAAGCTGTGGTAAGTACAGAAGAAGAATTTATTTTGGGGAATGGAGTTTTAAACTGTGGGCTTTGTTTAGCACTCGGTAGAAAAACTTAATTTCTAAAAACTAGAAGTTAAATTTCGATTTTTAAAAAATCTGCCAATTTCTTCATTATAGATAATTTTAAGAATGAAATAATTTTCAAATAGTATTTTTTTTTAAGAAACAATTTAGAAATGCTGCTGCTGGCTGGGTGCAGTGGCTTTCACCTGTAATCCCAGCACTTTGGGAGGCCAAGACGGGAGTATCTCAAGCCCAGGTGTTTGAGACCAGCCCAGGCAATGTGACGAGACCTCGTCTCTACAAAAAAAAGAGCTGGGTATAGTGTTGAATGCCTGTAGTCCCCAGCTACCCAGGAGGCGTGGGAGGATTGCTTGAGCCCAGGAGGGGCCACTGCACTCTAGCCTGGGAGACGGAACAAGACCAACTAGAATAAAAGAAAAAAGAAAGAAATGCTGCTACTAAGAAGAAGGTCCTGTGGTTGCTAGTGATATAGTCGTGATTTTAATGGATGATCATAGTAACTCTAGGCTGTATAAAGGTTCTGTGACATTAGCTGATAACAATGGCAGGGTGATCAATAAGGAGTGCACCAGTGTATTTGAGCCAAGCCAAGCAGCTACACTCATCATTTAGCTGTCCTGGGTGAAACTGATTTACCATGATCATACCCTCTATGCCTCATATTTGGATTTGTTTATTTTTAGTGGAAGGAGGCAAAACCTGATGAATTAATGGATTCCAAATTGAGATGTGTATTTGAAATGCCGAATGAAAATGATAAATTGGTAAGTAGGAAAATATAAAAATATTGGAAGCTGTTGAGCTTTCAGTTCCTTTGAAATTCCTTTAATTTTCCTTCTATTTTTGGCCTTTGTGGTGTGTGTGATACGGTTATTTCACTTGATAAGACTCAGTGCTTATTTAAGTTTTAAAAAACTTGGTATGCGTTTTTACATTTTATAACATTTTGTTTATTTAAGAAGAAAGACAAACTCACTTTTAGGTCCATACTGCATCCTGGAAAAGAATCATTTAAGTCTACCAAATTTTTGTGACTTTACTACAAATTCTTTTTTAGAATGAGATGTGTATACTTAATTTAAAAATACATATAAATTGCTTTTTTGGCTACTATGTACCAGCAGTCTGGGGATAAAAAAATCATTTACATGGACTGTTTATTCCGGGTTTGGCTATTCCCTGGTATTTTGGTCACTTTTGTTTTTAGTGAAATCCATCTGATTGTATTCTTTAGTAAATAATTGCTACGTTGCTTATCATTATTGTAAATCAAATACAGTTTTGGGGACTGAGGAATATGTGTGTTTATTTAAAAACAAACAGTCTGTGAATGTACAGAGTGGGTTATGGTCACTTACCTTGTCCTTTTCCCTGTCTGGATTGCAAATTTGAATTTTTCCTATGCTAAGAGAGACTTGAAAGATAAGTGTTTCTGTGTGTGTGACTTAATATATACAATAATATGGATAAATAGAATTGTTTGGCACAATTTGGTTACGGTCTGACATGAATACTGCCTTAATCTGGTAGTCATTTGCCCTATTGAAAAGTAAACATGCAGATTAAATATGTGGGCTTATCCTTTTTCAGGATAAGCAGAAATGAAAAAGTCTCTTGTAATTAGGTGTTGACCAAATTATTTTTTGAATTTTTAAAATGGCTCTTTTAAGTGATTTTGGAGGTATTTACCAAAAGCAAAAAAATGCAAATGTGTATACTCTCTCTGTAAAGTGAGTGGTAGATGGCCTGTGTATGCTTCCCATTTAGAGGTTTTGTTTTTTTGATTAAGCTGAGAAAAGCTAATAGCTTGCACAGCTATTACTGTTGAAACCAAGAAAACAAAACAGCACGTTGTCTGGATTGACTTTTTAAAAAAAACATTTGGACATTTTCTTACTTAGAGTTTTATGTCATTTTTTATGGTAATTCAGTCAACATAAATTTGTCTTCTGTCTGGGCTTCTACTATGCTCTAGATAGCACATACTTTGAGATGTGTGAAAAGCGTTGGAACCCCAGGTATTTGATACTGCTGATTAAGAGTAGCCTCACTCAGCACTTTGGGAGGCCGAGGCAGGCGGATCACGAGGTCAAGAGATCCAGACTATTCCTGGCCAACATGGTGAAACCCCGTCTCTACTAAAAATACAAAAAAAATCAGCTGGGCGTGGTGGCGCGCGCCTGTATTCCCAGCTGCTCAGGAGGCTGAGGCAGGAGAACTGCTTGAACCCAGGAGGCGGAGGTTGCAGAGAGCTGAGGTCGCGCCACTGCACTCCAGCCTGGCACCTGGTGACGGAGTGAGGCTGTCTCAAAAAAAAAAAAAAAAAAAAAAAAAGGAGTAGCCTCACTGGTTTGGAAACCTAACCAGAAGTTGATGGAAATGATATGGCAATGACAGTTGAACCTAGCTATTTACACATCTTGGGTGAGAAGAGCAGTTATTCCTACCTGTTTGTCTAGCTCATGGTAATCCAAGAAAGTAGTTTTGGGTCTGTTTTAGCACTTGAACAAATACTGAATGGAGTTCCCAGAGTCCCCTGCCATGGAACTCTAGCAGAAGTAGTTTGAGCCTGGAACCTTTTCAGAGCACATATTACTAGTAACCTAAAAGTTGTTAAGTAACTTCAAAGTACTCTAGATAATATCTGATTCTGAGCATTGATTAGCTAGCTGCGGAATGTATTTTCACTAACTGGATTATCTGGACTTGTATATTAAATTGTAGGGAATATCTGCTAAAAATAATGACTTTTAAAAAGATTTATTTTGAAAAACTTTAAGCACCTAGAAGAGTAGATAGGAAGAGTACAATGAACCTCTGTGAACTTATGAGCAGATTTAACAATGACTAGTTTGTGGTTAAGCTTATTACATATAAATCCTATTACTTCCCATCTTAGGTATTGTTTAAGACAAATCCCAGACTTGGTGTAATTTAATTTGTAACTGTTTCAATGTATATCTTTCAAAGTACTTCAAAAAAAGAGATAAAAGTTTTAATGACAATACTATTATGCCTTTAAAAATTTAGTATATCCTTAATATCAAGGTATCCAGGCAGCATTAAAACTAGTCACAAATATCTTAATTTTTTTTTTTCCTGCAGTTTGTTTGAATTAGATGAAAATAAAGTCCAAATACTACTACTACTTTTTCTTGCTGTGTTGCCCAGGCTGGAGTGCAGTGGCACAATCTCAGCTCACTGCAACCTCCACCTCCTGGATTCAAGTGATTCTCTTGCCTCAGCCTCCCTAGTAGCTGGGATTACAGGCACACGTCACAATGCCTGGCTAATTTTTGTAGACGTGGAGTTTTGCCAGGCTGGTCTCGAACTCCTGACCTCAGGTGATCCACCTGCCTCGGCCTCCCAAAGTACTAGGGTTACAGGTGTGAGCCACTGTGCCTGGTTGAGTCCAGATACTTCTATTGGATATGTTTCTTAAATCTCTTAGTTTGTTGTATTTTCTTTCTTTCTTTCTCTCTCTTTGCAATTATTGGTTGTTTTTATTATTAAACTAGGTTTGCCTATAGACTTTCCCACAGACTTGATTTTGCTGATTCCATCCTTGTGGTGTCATTTAACCTTTTTTCTCTGTCCCTGGTATTTCCTATGATTGAAAGTCCGAAATGAGTGGTTCTCATTCAGGGGCAATCGATTTGTTCCTCTAGGGACCATGTCTGGAGACATTTTTTTTTCGCAACTGAGGGGTTGGTAAGGGTGCTACAGGTACCTGTTTAGTGGGCAGAGGCCAGAGGTGCCTCTCAACTTCCTATGATGCACAGAACAGCCCCCACAACAAAGAATAATCTGGCTCAAAATGTCAGTAAAGTTGAGATTGAGACAGTATATCCTAGGTCTGTTAATTCATTTAAGATTGATGGTGATACTCTGTCATTCCTGTTTCATACACTACTTAGAATACTTCTGTAAAGAGAAACTTGTGCTTATGTAGTATTTGGTTATTCAGTGGTAGAGTTTAAAAAGGCGCAGAATAAATGCCCATGTTTCTCTTTAGTTAAAAGTTTTAAAAAATGAGTTGGTTTGTAAATATCCCTCATGTGATATACAGTTGATCTTCCTCCTTCCGTCCTTTTGTTCTTCCCTCTCTACTTGTATATTGTTAAAACTCATGAATTTAAACATATTTGAGTTTTAACTCCTTGCAGTTAATTACCATTATTGGTGCTCAAATTGCTGGTAAGGAGACTTTTCAAATTGATTCTTGAGTTTTTTTGACCCTCACAGTCTTTGGTAATTATCTTGTCTAATGTGGCAAGATTTTTCCAGGTCCAGATCTGGAAAAATTTCTTCAAGAAGCTCAGGGCTGTTTTAGTGGGAGATGGTGTTTCAAGACTACATTCGGTTGGGACCCTGTGACAAAATTGATTTTTAATTTTATTAAACTTTTATTTATTCTTTGGACCAAGATAAGAGTGGAGGCCTGTTTTTCATTTGAAGGCACTTCTTCAAACGGTAAAATTTTAATGATAAAACTGTCAGCAGCATATAGGATGATGTGGGTCCTTTTATTTTTTGGAGTAATGATTTCGTTTTATGGTTGGATTATGTTGGGTAATTCAAAATATGCAAAATCCAGTACTGATTCCCGAGAAGAATAGGTACGTACTTCTGTGAACCAGCTGAAGTGGTGTTTCAGTATAGCGGTATGTAAATATAACTTACGACTTTCATGGCTCACTGGCCTTGCCACTATGATTTTTGATGGATGTTTTTGAGTGTTTATAATTTACATTTCAAGTTTTGCACATAAAATAAGACTTAAAGATTGTAATATATCACCATTTCAAATTTACATAATTCAAATGTGCAAAAATTGTGTCTGTAGTATTCAGGCTAGAAGTGACCTTAATTGATTAATGTGTATGTTGGAGAGAGACTAAAACACAATTGTGTTTTTATAAGGCAGTATTTCCCAATGTATTAGGCTGGAAGCGTTCTGTAGTCAAGTGAGTTTGGAAAAATACCGCAAATGTCTCCAAAAGGAATCACATTGTGTATTTGCCTATTAAAGGCTCTGAGAAAACTTAATGGTAAAGAAATATATTTAACCCAGTATTTCTTTTTTAATATAACCTAATTAACTTATGAAATATCTGATGTTCTGAAAAAAAACATACTTTGGGAAATACTATTCCTGCTTAAACTCACTCTTGTAGTATTAACTAACCACATTGTACAAAAAATGTTACTTGCTGAGAAATGTTTTTAAACTCAGTGCAACCTGGTACAGACCCAGTTCTGTCTAGGTTGTTAGTTGATTATGTGACTTTCAAGTTGTGAGTTTAATGTTGCATCTCATCTTTTATAGAAAATATGAAATCTCAAAGTACCAAATCTGAAGTCTTTATGATAGGACAAAATATAAAATAAATTTTTGTTGCTAACAATTAAAGATAAAATCTCTTATATCTAAAGATTACAAGACACCTCTTAGTATTTCATTCATGTGGTAATAAGACCCTATTGATAATTGTATCCTGCTGTTTCTAAGTCTGTATTCTCTATAGATGAAGTTGATAAAACTTGTTAAAAAATAATCATAGTATCTTTGATATGTTGGTTTCTTTCTAGTATCTGTAGATAAAATTAGTAGTTAGTATCCCCTTTCTCTGTTTAGTTTAGCATGAAATTTGTTTCTTCAGAAGTTAGGGTGTTATTGGATAGTGTGATAGATAAACATTTTGTTAATTTACTTCAGATGAATTGATAAAATGCTATATGATGCTGAATCCGGACTTACACAGTTGCTGAAATACATTTCTAAATGTGCAAGATTAACAAATGTGTTGCAAACTGTGTTGGTGATATATATTTTTAAAAGTATAGAGTGGAAAGTATACTTTTTATCTTATGATTGTAATACAGAGAATTCCCTGAGATCTTTCGGCCCTTTATTCTTTTAGTTTATTTATTAGTATGCTGTAAAGAGTATGTTAACTTAAGGAAAATCAGTTTAGTTTTTAACTGAGTTTCTGATAACAACTTAGGATTTAACATAGAACTCTCTGGGATGGCATTTGTATTTCCTATTCAGCTTTATTTAATGTTTAGAGTACTGGAAAAGTTCATAGTTAGTGGTTCCTTACACATTTATTTTTTGTTTCAGTGTATACATACATTATGAAATGATCACCACAATCAAGCTACATCACCTCAGATTAGCACCATTTTATGGGTCACATTTACTTTAAAGAGTTGATCATCAAAATTTCATTTTTGGTAATCAGCTTAGAAAAATTTGGTTAATATTCACAGCAGATTCTGCAATAGCTATCACAATTGTTGATATACTCTCCTCAAATATTATAGAGATAACAAGTCTTAAACTTTAATTTTTTTTTTAGTGTTTCTTAACCGCACTCCCTCACTTCCCCACCCCCACTTCCTGTATCCCTTTGCAAAAAGAAGGACACTGGTATTTAAGTACTGTACTAGTTTGTTCTTACATTGCTGTAAAGAAGTACCTGAGACTGGATTATTTATACAGAAAAGAAGTTTAATTGGCTCACAGTTCTGCAGGCTGTACAGTAAGCATGGCAGCTTCTGTTGAGGAGGAGGCTTCAGGAAACCTCCAATCATGGTGGAGGGCAAAGGGAGAGCAGATGTCTCACATGGCAGGAACAAGAGCAAGTGAGAGCAAAGGGGCGATGCCACACGCTTTTTAACAACAAGATCTCAGGAGAACTATCATGAGAACAGTACCACGGGATGAAGCTAAACCATTCATGAAGGATCCAACCCCATGATCCAAGCACTTCCCAACAGGCCCCATCTCCAACAGTGGAGACAGATCCAAACCATGTCAAATATGCTGTATAAGTATACTCCACTTGTTTGAGGATTTTTTATCTTTTTACAGATGCTATTAATTCTTGAGTGTTTATGTGTTCTGAACACAGTGAAAAAAAATGTGATGTTATTTTGTTGATTTCTTTAAACTTTTTAGGACCTTGATTACTGAATATATAAGTAAGGAAATGATTGAAGTTTTGTGATGATCTTGTAGGGTAAAAAATGGAGCCAGCTTCAGAAGTACAGTGGTTGAGTCCATGTTATTTTTTATAGTTTAAGTCATTTATTTGTGACAAAACAATTCTCATTTATTTGAACCATCACTAAAGTGTGGGCTACTTTTTGGGAAATAGCTCTCTGATTTGGATCATAGATAAGGTGCCTCAGGAAACTTAGGAACCCTTTTATTTTAGAACAAAGGACTCTTAATATTTTTTCCTGCATAACAAGCGTAAACAGATACCCTCTTTAAGCACACTAAGATGTATAGTTACCCTAGTCCTAGGGAACAGCAGGTGTGTGCCAATACATTTCATTTCGTTAATGGCCCCTAGTGTCTTGACTTGACTTGTTGTCAGTGCTAGTACTGAAAGCCATTCAGCATGTTCCTTGTATTGTTGACAGCTGGAGGCACATGATACTAAAGTACTGACTATTGTACAAAATAGGGTTCTTTGAATTATTGGCTCTGTTTGGAAATTATCAACTCTATATTATTAAATACCTAATGTCCAATTAGTGGTAGCATTTGTTTTTAAAGGCTCTAATGTGATTTATTATTTTTGAAGTTTTATGATCTATTCAGTTGTGTTCAATTCTAAAGAATTTTTGAGATATTTTCTATATTTCTTAACTCTGACATTTTCTAAATTTCTTAAATGTATTGCATTTCATTTATGTCCTCCATATGACATTTGATGGTGACATATTTTCTAGGAAAAAAATACTGATTTGTTTTAATGAAGACTGAGGGGCTGTAAAGAACAGGGATTTCAGGGGTCTTACTATAAAGACATTTTATGGTTGAATATACTTTTCTGTTGAGACAGAACAAATGGGATATCAGGAAGTATAATTAGGGAAATCTCTTTCCCACCGGTTTGTATAATACAGTATTACTTTTATCTATTAAAGGCATTTGAGAAGAAAAGAACTATGATGGAATTAATGATTATGTGAATCTTTAAGTGTGTTTATTGGCCTGGGACGTGTGTGAGAGTGTCTGTATTGGGGGTAGGCTTTAAATACAAGAGAGGTTTATTTAAAAATGTGCAGATTGAGTGTTATCAAAAATAAGAAGACATGAAAGTGCTTATTTTTCAGATCATTGACAGTTACTAATTAGTAAGAAACTGAGTCACAAAGAATTAGATGGTATTCATTTTAAAACAACATAAGGCTGGCATAAATTTTAATAAAATATGTACTTTTATTAAATGCACATAATGCAATAGATTAAAGGTAATTTTGTTTGGGAAATAATATAAAAATCGAGTTCAGAAACTTTGTACTTTTTGCCTTAACATAGCTATTACTTATTAGTATTGTTTCTTATGCATTAATGCATTTTTAAAGAGTAAAGTGTTAATGTTTTAGAGCCTAATGCTTTCTGTGTCAGTCATTCCCAATATGCAGAAGAAATCGGAGTTCGGTGAGAATCTCAGAATATGTTTCCCATGCCATCTCAGGGTGTAACTCCATCAGGGACTGCTCCGACTGTCACTTCAATGAGCAGCATCAACAACAACACAGTTGCCACACTTGCCAGTTATTACACGAAGGATGACCCCAGGGGACTCAGTGTGTTGAAACAGGAGAAACAGAAGATTTGTTATAGGGAGCTAACAGACCTAGGAGTCTACTAGTGTTAATGATTAAGTTAATATAGATATCTAGCAGATAAGAGGTATTGTGAGTGTGTTATATGAAGTAGATAGAATTGAACTATGCTTAATATTAGAATAAAACTACAAAGCACTTAAAAATCATGCACACAAACTATTCTGTTCTAACAAACTTCTGAACTTACCAAAATCTCAATAGTGAGCAGGACAATATAAATGTAAACATTATGAAGTTGGTGTAATTTTTTTCTTTGAGATTTGGGGAGCATATTCTTTTTTTTTTTTTTTTGAGATGGAGTCTTGCTGAGTCACCCAGGCCAGAGTGCATGGCACAATTTTGGCTCACTGCAACCTCTGTCTTCCTGGTTCAAGTGATTCTCCCACCTCAGCTTCCTGAGTAGCTGGGATTACATGCATGTACCACCATGCCTAGCTAATTTTTTTTTTTTTTTTTTTTGCTAGAGATGGGGTTTCACCCATGTTGGTCAGACTGGTCTCAAACTCCTGACCTTAGGTAATCCACCTGCCTTGGCCTTCCAAATTGTGGAATTACAGACGTGAGCCACCACACATGGCCAGCCCCACAGTTTTAACAGATTGTTTATACCTTGACTTGGTTTTGCAGATGATATGCATACTAAGACTTTAAAAAAATTATCGTTTATCAAAATGTTTAATATTTTTTTGTTTTTGCGATTGGGAATTATTTACTTTTGGAAATCATGATCCTAGAGAAACAGTGAATTGGTTGTTAAGAATGGGGAAAAAAATTTTCAGGTAGCCTTGTTCTTGTTATTTACATCCTGTCTCTTAATTCATAGGTTAAGACCTTAATTCTGCCTCTGACAGTTTATGACAGTACTCTCCACTTTAGCTTCTTAACTCCCTTTATGTCCATTTTTATCCATTACTCCTGTTATAAGAATGTAGCCTCACATTTATGTCCTTTATCTCCTTTGTTCTTCCCAAGGCTTCTTTGCAAACTGTTCCTTATATTTCCAATTCCTAGTTTTCTCTTTTTCTATTTAACCCCCAGTAGAAATACTTGGAATATTAGAACTGAAATTCTGCTGGTCGTTAAAAAAGAATACAGAAGTACGGTCATGCATCTCTTTAGGATGTATATTGAGAAATGTGTTAGGTGATTAGTTGTGTGAACATCATTGAATGTACTTACACAAATCTATGTATGGTATAGCCTGTTGCTCCTAGGCTGTACAGACTTGTATAGCATGTGGCTATACTACAGTCGTAAGTATATGTGTAGCTAAACAATCTACACCAAGCTTGTTCAGCCTGCAGCCCGCTGCCTGCATGTGGTCCAGGATGGCTTTCAATCCAGCCCAGTACAAATTCGTAAACTTTATTAAAACACTATGAGTTCTTTTTTTTAAAAAATAGCTCATTAGCTGTTGTTAGTGCTGGTGTATTTTGTGTGTGGCCCAAGACAATTCTTCTTCCAGTGAGGCCCAGGGAAGCCAGAAGATTGGACACCCATGACTACACACAGAAAAGGCGCAGCAAAAATACGGCATCAGAGATAAAAAATTGTATGCCTGTATAGGGCACTTACTGTGAATGGATTTTGTAGAAATGGAAGTTGTTCTGGGTGGGTCAGCAAATGAGTGGTGAGTGAATGGGAAGACCTAGGACATTACACTGTAAACTTTATAATCACTGTACACTTAGGCTATATTTATTAAAATTGTTTTCTTTAATTTTATATATTTATTAAAATTGTTTTCTTTAAATTTAGTTTTCTGTAACTATTTACTTCATAAACTCTAAAATTAAAATTTTGACTTACAATTTAAAGCACAAGCACAGTGTATACATATATAAAAATATCTTTTTAATGTCCTTATTAGCTTTTTTCTTTTTTTAAAAATTATTTTCAAAAACTTTTTTTGTTAAAACCAAGACACAAGCACACATATTAGCCTAGGTGTACACAGGGGCGGATTCATCAGTATCACTGTCTTCCACCTCTACATCCTGTCCCACTGGAAAGTCTTCAGAGGCAGTTACGTGCATGGAGCTGTCATCTCCTATAACAGTGCCTTCTGGAATACCTCCTGAAGGACCTATTAGAATCTGACTTAGAGTTAACTTTTTGTTTTCATAAGTAGAAGGAGCACACTCTAAAATGAATGATAAAAAGCACAGCACAGTAAATACATAAACCTATAACATAGTTATTACCAAATATTCTGTGTTGTACAAAAATCATATGTGTACGATTTATATGACTGGAGTACAGTATGTATATTTACATCGGCATCACCACAAACACGTGAATAACGTGTCATGCTGTGACCTCACTAGGTAATAGGAATTTTTAAGTGCCATTATAATTGTGTAGGAACACTATCATATGTATGGATCATTGTTGACCAAAATGTTGTTACGGTGCATGACTGGACAGCTCATGGAGGGTTACTGGAGATAGGCTAAATAATGTAGTGGAAAATGGACAAGATTGGTGTATTGTTTTATTTTAGTTGATACACACCTTGACTTTACAGCTTATTCTGAATTGCAGTGTTAAATATAATGGTACTAGTCATCAATTCACTAAGAGTCACAACATGTTGAATCCCTCTAGTTTGCTTGTTTCATGGTTCTCAGAACAGCCAGTCTTCTCTTTCTGGACTAGTTTGAAGCAACTCTCAAGAAACAAGCTGTTTTATTGGAGCCAAACCTCTCTAATGGAGGTCCTGAATGGAAGCATATACTTAAAGTCACACCTGCTTAGTTTTTTTCGTCAGGCTCTTCAGATTGTCACTCCACGAATGACTCAAAGCTCACCCTCCCATCACACTCCACCGCCCTTTTAAACCCCCAACAAGGGTTAATATGCTATTATACTTTAAGTATATGTAAATAAATTAGATTTTCTTGCACATGTTATGTTGACTGGTTTGTAAGGGGCCTAGGTAGTACATGATATAACTTATTGGGCACACTTTTGAAGTATGTTTCGGCTTCACTGTATTCATTGCATTCTAGTCTCTTTATGCTCCACAAATTGGTTATTATTTCTTCTCCTTTTTGTTTCAAAAGTAGTAAAACATTATTAAGAGAAATTCAGTGAAAAAGAAAAATTTAATTGTATTTAATTAGATAAATTTTGTTTCCAAGTCTATTAGAATTTGAAAAATCTAAATCTAATTCCAGTCTAGTTATCTTTTTATAGAGTATCTTCTTATGAACATGTTATTTAAAGTTTGAAAGAATGGAAAGCTGCCCATCAAATGCTTAACAAAAGTGAAATGTTTAACTTTTGGCAAGGCATAGAATAGAATATTTAATGACATGCCATTTAAAATGATTAAAAATGTGCATATAAATGAACAAGCAAATATGTATGCCAGTTCTGTAAAATGTATTTCAAAAAATAATAGTAATGTAAATAATAGTTTTGTTGATTTAATGAGAGTATGGGAAATGACTTTTTCCCTTCCCCTCATAATTTTATACAGTTTAAATAATTTAAAAATAAAAATCCAGTTGTCGAAGCTTGATGGTTCCTCGTTTTAGTTTTTTTCTCTTTGCTATTGACCCCTTGTATATCTTTTTTTCCCCCTTTTGGAGACAGGATCTCACTCTGTCACCTGGGCTGGAGTGCAGTGGCACGATTTCGTCTCATTGCAACCTATACCTCCTGGGCCCAAGTGATCGATCCTCCCACCTCAGCCTTATGAGTAGCCAAGATTACAGGTGCACACCACCATGCCTGGCTAATTTTTAAAATTGTTATTTGTAGAAACAGGGTCTCCCTCTGTTGCCCAGGCTGTTCTTGAACTCCTGGGCTCATACAGTTGTCCATCTTCGCCTCCCAAAGTGTTCGGATTACAGGAATGAGACATGGTGCCCTGCTACATCCTCTTTTAAGTTTTTTGTCAATTTTCTGATATGGGTATGAGACTTTTTCCCAATTCTTAACCAAAACCTACAAGTTCTTCAGTTGCTATATTGGTGCCTATTGCCACCTTTACAGGGGAAAGGCAGTATGCCACCTGATCATTATCAAAAGTTGGATTTGTGCTAGGATACAATTTGACCATATTGAAAATCATTTTGGAATGAGTTCTCACTATTATGGAAAAGAATAAGAAAAGGTATTGGCAGAGTGAAATGTATCTGAAACAGTGTTTTAATAATAGAGGAGCAAGAGAAAGACTCAGAGAAAGAATTGAAGTAGGCTTCTTTAAAACCTTTCTTAACTGGGAAGCCCGAAGAAAAATGGAAGAATCTGCCAACAGGTCAAATACATACTGTTGTTCATTAGAACCTTATTATAATTTTTAATTTTTTTGGCTGGGGTCCAGTGGTGTTATCTTGGCTCACTGCAACCTTCGCCTCCCAGGTGCAAGCAATTCTCCTGCCTCAGCTTCCTGAGTAGCTGGGATGACATGCACACGCTACCACACTCAGCTAATTTTTGTATTTCTAGTAGAAACAGGGTTTCTTGTTGGTCAGGCTGGTTTTGAACTCCTGACATCAGGTGATTCGTCCACGTTGGCCTCCCAAAGTGCTGGAATTACAGGAATGAGCTATTGTGCCTGTTGAACCTCATTGTAAATTTTCATTTTAAAATAGATTAATTTTTACATGGATTTAGGCATACTAATCAAATCATATCCCCTTCATAAGAACAGTTTTGCCCTTTGAACAAACAATCTGTTTATACTTAATATAAATTTGGCAGCTGGGATGGTGTGGTAGGTGTGCAGCCTCTGATAAATCTTACAAAATGAGTATTGTGCTGTGCCATAAAGTTGATTTTGTAAATGTCTTTGTTAGCAGTTTATAGCTGAATAAAGCATTTTATCTACAATTATTTATCTACAATTATTTTAAAGCAAGTAAAAATTATTTAAAAGCAATTTATTACAATTATTTTAAAGCAAGTAAAAATTACAATTATTTTAAAGCAAGTAAAAATTATTTTAAAGCGATTTATTACAATTATTTTAAAGCATGTAAAAATTTAATTAAAATGAAAAAAGCTTGTTAGAGTAATACTGCTATGATGTGTGGTGACATAAATGCTGTTAGAGTGAAGGATGTTGGGGTACTTTAGACCACAGGCTGAAAAATACTTAGGTACTGTCATAGATGTTTATCTCCAGGCCTTCAACACTGGCTTCAAATGGTTCAGTGTTGGTGAGAATTAAGATTTTGGGGCTCATAGCCTTCAAAACATGCTAAGTGCTACTGTGATGTTGAATGACGTGAATTATAGCAAACTGCATTACCAAAGATGTGAAATTAGTATGTTAGCTTTCTTTGCATGTTTTTTCTTAGGTAGTTTCTGATTTTATTGGAATGATTACAATAATATCCCCCTACCCCACAGAACCTCATTTGAATTGCAGAACCAGAGCATGGAAAATGACCTTCATATTTGGATTTTGTTGACGTCAGTCATTCAGCATACTTTTGTTGAATAACTACTCTTTACCAAAGTGCTGAGTTTAGGGGTAAATATAAAGAGAGATGGCTCTTGCTTTCCCAGTCTTTGAAGTATTATAGGAAAGAACTTCAACAGTAATTATTAGGATACATAATAAAGTGCTATGGTAGAGGTACATGCTGGGGATTATGGGAGTGGAGGGAGTGGGCCCCTTATTTAGTCTGATCTGACTGCTGACATGTACTGATTTAGGCCTTTTAAAGAGTATTTCAGAAACAGAGATGTAGAATTTATGTTTTTATTTGTTTAAAACCTGTAAAATTTGGTTATTTAAAAAATTCCCAATATCTTTATGATACAGAATGACATGGAACCTAGCAAAGCTGTTCCACTGAATGCATCTAAACAAGATGGACCTATGCCAAAACCACACAGTGTTTCGCTTAATGATACTGAAACAAGAAAACTAATGGAAGAGTGTAAAAGACTTCAGGGAGAAATGATGAAGCTATCAGAAGAAAATCGACACCTGAGAGTAAGTTCTGTTGGTTGAAAATAAGTTGATTGAAATCTGAAGGTATAGGACATGTGAGTGTAATTAGGCCATTTTAGCAATTAGCTTTAAAATTTATCCTTGGTCATTTCTTTCTTCTTTTCCCCAATTTGATTATGTCCTGGCCTTTGCTCCCCACCCTGCTCCTCTTTTTACCAGTCTTCCTGTGTTTTCTCATTGCTGCAAGTTCCTTACCTTAGCACACATTCTAATTGTTGGTGATCTGGCCTGTGGCATTGCCATCTTCCACTCTTGTTTCACCTGTCCTTCCCATTTTGTGTCCCAGTCATACTGAACTGCCTAGGATTGTGTTTTCCCAAATCATAGCCATGAGTCACTTAGGACTATTGAGCATTTGAAATGGGGTTTGTTCAAATTGAGCTGTGCCGTGAGTGTAAAATAACTGATGTTGAAGAGTTAGTACAGAAAAAGGTAAAATCTTTTTTTATCGTTATATGTTGAAATAGTAGTTTGGGTGTATTGGGTTGAATAAAATATAAAATTAATTTTACCCATTTCATTTTACTTTTAAATGTACTTTTGGAAAATTTAACGTTACATATGCAGCTCACATTTGAAGCTCACATTATGTTTGAATGGGGCAGCATTGGGCTAGAGTATGCTGGAGAAGCAGCAGTTTATCACTCCTCTTTTGCTTTAGTGTAAGCTCTGCACAGTGACTGGAATGGCCTGGAACCCTGTCCCTCCCGACACAAGACATACACACATTGATGGTTTGCTACTAAGTTGTTGTCATCATTTCAGTATAGCCTTTGCTGGGACCCTCTCTCAAAAAGAAAAAAAAAAGTCAATTTTGGCCTGTCTGCTTTGTGTCTCCACTATGCCAATTTCATTCTTCTCTTACTTGTTAGAGGCCTTTTTCCCTCTAGTGGGCAGTAATTTCCTTGGGGGCAAGGGCTGTGTTTCAGTTATCTCTGCATTGACAATACATGCATGTAGTAGTCATATATTTGATTGAATAAATGGATAGTGAAGGAGGACTGATTTGAATATGTCTGAACTTTATGAATAATTTGTCTTTGACAAGTAATTACTTGTTTCAAGACCCGAAAACCTATACATTGCTCTTTAGGCTTTGTTTGAAGCTCTTTGCAGCAAAGTAGATGATAGAAAATGGATGTAACTAAAATAAGTTAAATGATAGAAGTTATTTGATTATTCCTTTTGGTAGGTGTATATAGGAACTACACTCTGAATTAAAGTCACTGTATTTTAAGTTGATCTGTGAACTTCTCTTTGCTAAAATGCTTTTTAAAGTGAATATTTGTGTCTCTTCATATTTAATATTTCATAGTACTCCCTCAAGGGTTACCCCTCTGCTTCCAAGCACCTGTCTGGATAGTACAAAGAATATCTTTATTTCACACCTACACACCATGGATCTTTCAAAGGATTTTGTTAGTTACTTTTACTTTATCTGCCATGACTTCCACAGTTCTGTTCTTTGATAAAGATGTGCTCATTAGAGTGCTCAGTAGATTTCTTTCAGAAGCCACTGTTTACCTCTGCCGGGGAAGGGAGACGTGGAAACAATAGGAATGACACAGGTGGGGCAGGGTTGAAAAATAGGAAGAGTGAACAGGAAGTAGGTGAGATAGAATTTATTCCTGGTTTCTACTTTTTATATGCTGATGTTCTGTAGGAGATTTTGAGAGATGATTGTGCTGTTGGAAAAATAAGACATAAAAACCTTTTGAGCGGTGGCCCATGCCCGTAATCCTAGCACTTTGGGAGGCTAAGCTGGGTGGATCACCTAAGGTCAGGAGTTTGAGACCAGCCTGGCCAACGTGGTGAAACCCCGTCTCTCCTAAAAATATAAAAATTAGCCAGGCGTGGTGATGGGCGCCTATAATCCTAGCTACTTGGGAGGCTGAGGCAGGAGAATCACTTGAACTCGGGAGGCGGAGGTTGCAGTGAGCCAAGATCACGCCATTGCACTCAGCCTGGGTGATAAGAGCGAAACTTTGTTGCAAAAACAAACACACACACTTCGAAGACCCACTGGCTTCAGTAATTTATTTCAAACTCTTTAGTATTTTATTCATAGACCCATCATAATTTTTCGCCAGGTTAAGTTTTTTGCTCCTGCCTGTTCACTGTTCGTTTTAACTCCCCTAGTCCTGTGGTTTTTTTTTTTTTTTTTTTTTAATTTTTGTCTTTATCAGCAGCATGAAAAGCCCTGTGGTTCGTAATTCATACTGCATGTGAATCACCCAGTGAGCTTTAAAAAATTACAGTTTACCAGGCCCTCCTCAGACCTAGTGAATCAGAATCACAGGAGTATTAAAAAGTTCTGCAGATATTTGTGAAGAGTACCTGAAACTGAGAATTACTGCTGTTTTTACAGAGGACTAATTAGCATGAGACCCAAAAAACCCAACTCCAGAAAATCCAGTAATGCATTTAAAACTGTGCCATTAGGTGTACTCTTTTAGTTAGTGTTTATTTATAAGCACAATGAGGGACTCATGGGAGAACATTTTGCCTTGCACTGAAAAAAGTAAAAATCAGATTGGATAACAGACACACATAATGCCAACTGCATAGTTAACAGGTATTGGTATTTTCCCCAAGGTTCACACTGCACACAGTGTCATAACAGCCTCCTGCCCGAAGTGACTTCTGCTTTCTTCTGAGAAACCTTGTCCTCTAAAGACATAGTGCTGTGTGAAGCCATATCAGTAAGAAAGAAGCAGCCCATTCTCGCCTGGAGGATCTAGGTCATTTTGACACAGAGAAGCACCCTCAGTTTACAGTCCAGGTGCAGAGCTTCAGATAAGGGGTTCCTGTATACATTTCTCATCTAAATTTATAGTTTCTGAAGAAATAGTATTCTTTGCTTTGCAATCCAGACCTGGTGCTACTTCTTTACACACAGCCTTTTGCTTTGCTTTGAGCATATGAAAACAGTGTTATTTAGATTTCACGCTAAGCTGTTTACTTCCCCCAAATTCTGTGATACCCGTATCTCTGTTTTTGGCAAGAATATCCCCTTGTGCCTCTGCTGTTCCAGTTCCTTAGTTGGAGTAGGCCAGTAAATACAACTGGCAAACTACAGGTTTGGTAGTTTTGACTGATTGGGTTGGGACAGATGCAACTCATTTTAAATACTGTGGGTCACCTTGGAAGTAAGTGTACAGAACTCTTTAATTGTGTTTTTAGTGGGATTTAAAAAAATGTAAATATAGCTATATCTGACTTTTGTATTTTAGAAATACATTTCTCAGCTCCAGTTTAAAAAAATCAGTGTTATTGAGGTATAATTTAAATCCCATGGAAACACCCATTGTGAGTACAATTCACTGATGTGTAGAATTTTGCAACCGTCACTATAGTTTAGAGTTTTAGAATGTGTCCATCACTCCCAGAAACTTTCCTTTTGTGGTTAGCAGTTAATCCCTGTTTCCGTCCCCCGCCATGGGCAACCACTAATCTACTTTCCATCCCTATAGATTTTTAGCTTCAGTAATCTTGTTAGTATTCTTGTTTTTAAAAACCTCTTTTGTGTGTGTGTTTTTTTCTAGGATGAAGGTTTAAGGCTCAGAAAGGTAGCACATTCGGATAAACCTGGATCAACCTCAACTGCATCCTTCAGAGATAATGTCACCAGTCCTCTTCCATCACTTCTTGTTGTAATTGCAGCCATTTTCATTGGATTCTTTCTAGGGAAATTCATCTTGTAGAGTGAAGCATGCAGAGTGCTATTTCTTTTTTTTTTCTCTTGACCAGAAAAAGATTTGTTTACCTACCATTTCATTGGTAGTATGGCCCGCGGTGACCATTTTTGTGTGTGTACAGCGTCATATAGGCTTTGCCTTTAATGATCTCTTACGGTTAGAAAACACAATAAAAACAAACTGTTCGGCTACTGGACAAATTGTATATTACCAGATCATCACTAGCAGATGTCAGTTGCACATTCAGTCCTTTATGAAATTCATAAATAAAGAATTGTTCTTTCTTTGTGGTTTTAATAAGAGTTCAAGAATTGTTCAGAGTCTTGTAAATGTTATTTTAATAATCCCTTTAAATTTTATCTGTTGCTGTTACCTCTTGAAATATGATTTATTTAGATTGCTAATCCCACTCATTCAGGAAATGCCAAGAGGTATTCCGTGGGGAAATGGTGCCTCTTACAGTGTAAATTTTTTCCTCCTTTACCTTTGCTAATATCATGGCAGAATTTTTCTTATCCCTTGTGAGGCAGTTGTTGACTGAGTTTTTCATCCTTACAATCCTGTCCCATGGTATTTAACATAAAAAAAAAAATAAAACTGTTAACAGATTCTTGCTTGATAGCTTGTTTGTGTCTGTCGTGTTATTAGAGGGGAGTCCACTATATATGGTCACTTGAAATTATGATGCAAAGATTTCTCTTGCATTGAAATCCTCTCAGATATTACAGTATTTTCAATCGAAAGTCCTAATTCTGTTCAGGAAAGGAGCTGATTAAATTTCAAGGTACTACTAGTATTTTGGAAGATTACAGTTAGTTTTCAAGATAATAGAAAATAAGGTCCATGAGAAGTTATGTGATTTCAGTGAGTTGATGTGTTCAGCATGGCTGTGCTCCATCTGATTTGCCCCATTCTTAGCAAGTTCTGAGAGTATGTTCTCAAGGAAGGTTTAACTTTCCTTGATTTTAAAGTACTTTTTAACCAGCCTAATAAGTCTTATTTGTAACATTTCATAATAATAATTAAAAGGTGTTTTTTTCCTGCCCAGTTTGGCACTCAAAATAATGTTCATTATGGAAGTTTGGTAATACTGAGCAAGCCTATGGAATTTTCTTTATGAAAAACGATTTTATCCTTTGCAAATGTTAACCGTGTGAAACACATTTTCAGTGTAAGTATGCATTACAGGGTCTGATATTTTCTGCATTTAGTCTTATGTCTTCATTTAATTCATACTAGGACAGAAAATTTTGGAATTATAAAATTCAGATTTTAGCTGCATACAGTCTAGTACAGGTGAATTTTTATTCTTAAACATAGGTATTTTTTATTTTTAAAAGAGTTGCGCTCTACCTGAAAAGGAAATTGGATTTTAGAACTGGATGTGGTGCAGTGAAGTATTTTAGGCCCAGGTCTGTGTACACATTTTTTATAAAAGAGTGAAGTCTTCTGAAGTATTTTGGTTTCCTTTTCATTTCAACTGTGTTTTGAATTTGTCAGCTCACATATATTGTATTACTGTGCTCTGTGATATCGTTTATAAAACCTCTTGCTTGTGTGCAAAAGTTGCTAAAAAGAAACACAAGTAATGCCTCTCCATTACTAGCATGCTGTGCTTCAGGGAATATTTCCACGCTGTGTGCTTTAGTGTCTTTGTAAAAACCCCGTCCACTTTTTTGGTAGCTGGAAAAGCATGCTAAAAATAGTCTTATATTTTCATCCCGTAAATGCAGAATCAATAATTCCTTGGCTTAAAGCTGTTACATAATCAACATTCTTGTTGATAAGTGTCAAGCTTGGTATCTCATAGCTATCTTTTTTAAAAGAAATTAAGTTCTTGAAAATTTAGCCAAATCCCGTTTTATGGGAATGCTCCTTAGAATTCATTTTGTTCGGCCCCTTTGTTTTATAGTTGAGAAATCTGAGGCCTTATGAAGGATAAGAGAACTTTCCCTGTGTCTCACAGGTAGAGGCAGAGCTGGAACTAGAAATCTGGCCTGTGGACTCTAGCTCAGTGTCTTTTCTGGTAACTAGAAAAAAATTGTCATAATTTGAGAGATGGCTGAATTAATGAACATAAGATGCTATTTATAATAAGCATATGTGAAGTTTCCTACTGTAAGACTACTACCAGCTTACTGTTGAATACAGTTTGGTTATAGTGTTTAGGCTAGACATGCCTCCCGCGTTGTTAATGAACATTACAAAATACAATGTATTTTTAGGTAGGCATTTTATAAAATGCATTATGCCATGGTTTTGAGATAGATTGTAGTCTGGGTAGCATCTGTATGTGAGCTCAACTGTTCTTCATATCAGGAGATGCTCTGATTGTATAGGTGAGACTCTGTTTCTGTTATTTTTAATCGCTTTATGAAATGTGATCAGATTATTTTATTACCAACAGTTACAGTTTGAAAGTCCAACTGTATTGACTGACAATATAGAGATTAAATTGTTTTCATTCCTTACATGTTTAGAAGTTTTTGCTTTGTCTACCTGTTACTTGTATATGTAAGCATGAGGGAAATACACCGTTGCTAATACCGAAATTATAATCAAGTAACTAAGACCTTAAGTTCATATGTGACTTCAAATGCACTAGCTTCCTTCGTTTTGTAACTAATGTACCATAACTTCCTCCATTCTTTTATTTATGAGAAATTAAGAAATTATGTTGAGTGTGTGGTATGTTCCCTTAAAAAAATGACACTTGGAAGAAAAATGTATGAAATTCCAGAAATTCTGATCAAAGAAAAATTTTCTCTTTTTTAGAGTCTTGCTCTGTTGCTCAGGCTGGGTGCAGTGGTGTGATCTCGCATCACTTCAGCCTCTGCCTCCTGGGTTCAAGCGATTTTCATGCCTCAGCCTCCTGAGTAGCTAGGATTACAGGTGTGGGCCAACAAGCCTGGCTAATTTTTGTATTTTTAGTAGAGACAGGTTTTATATTGGTCAGGCTGTTCTCAAAACACCTGAATTCGTCTTGCTTCAGCCTTCCAAAGTGCTGGGATTACAGGCGTAAGCTACCGTGCCCAGCCAAGAAAAATAATACTCTTTCAAATAGCTCACATGTTCACCTAAAGTTGATAGTTGGTATGGGAATTAGTTTTGAACTGTAATCTTTCAAATTGTACCACTTTGAAAACAAGTTTTAACAGTAAGGTCAGAAAAATAGTTCTTGAGGGTGTATTCCCCAATTGTGATCTTCTGCTACTTTAGAGACATTCAAGTAATAGTTTTCCTTAGCGCTTTGCACATTCCCATTCACTGAGATTTTAAAAATTTCACCTTTGTTAGAGGGAAGGATCAGTGCTTACCATTTGGAAAAACAAAAGCAGAAGATAACTGATCTTTATTTTCTAGCTTTCAAGGGAAATTATTCGTGAATAAACTATTTAAAAATATGAAGTGTCCTTTTCCTTTTCACAATACAAATACAATTTCAACAGATTGTGATGGTTTGTGCATTTATAGCTAATGAAGGTTAAGCATTAATAGCTAGTCACTGACTGGGACTTAAGTTCTGATGGTAGATAGTCTCTTGCTTAGTGAGACAGTTATTTTTTTAGTAGGAAGTGAGAGCAGCTGATTTTTCATTCCACATTTTGTAGCCCAGTTTTGGTAGAGGCCATGCTTCTGGGGAGTTCTTTGCAGAAGCAGTGGCATCTTGGGAATGAATACTGAGCCATCCCTGGGTTGATGCAAGTAATTATAAATGTACATCATCAAGGAAAAAGAAACTTTGTCTTCCCTTTCCTACATTTATGATTGTAGAAATAGTGTGTGCACTTCAGGCAATTTTTGGAAAATAAATTATAAAAATGCCCAAATCTTGTGTTTCAGCAGCATCGATTGCTGGGAACGTTTCATTCATTTCCCTATAATGTTAATGTTTTTTAAGCATTATCACTAATTACAAGTTGTATCCTATTTTTTTTCCACTTAATTTCTCTGGTTTATTGAAAACCAAGTACAAATGCGACTGCAAAAGCATTTTGCTTTGTATGTATATTCACTTTCTTAAGGTTATGGACATTTTATAATGTAACACTTGATTGGCCTGGCCTGCTGATAATTCCCTTCTAGTTGCGCATACCCTCCTATTGCCACACTTCTTGTTTTAAAACTCAATTTCATTTCTTAGTTGTTGCTATGTATAACACCCATTTTGAAAGAAGGTATATAGGAAGTTACTGAGATAACTTTTGTAGCAGTGATATTCAACTATGTCAGTACATTAACTCATGAGCTTAGGAACATAAAAAATAACTGTTGCCTGAATAGCACCCCCAGAGATACTGACCTGATTGGTCTGGAGTGGAGAACTGGCATGGCAGTTTTTTTTTTCAAGCTCCAATCATTGGCTAGACAATTGCTTTACATAGGCTTTTAAATGCCAAAGGCAGATAGGAAGTAGATTTAATTAAGACTACTCCAACAATACAGGGAAGCTTTAGAATACTTATTTTTCTTTAAATTGCAGGAGTCACTGTTAGGTATTGCTTAATGTAAAAGCTATGCTTGTTAGGATTGCTGGAATACCACTAAAGATTTTTGACTTGTGAATAAATGAGCTGTCAGCGCAAAAAGGCGATTTAAGAAATATGGACTTCAGGTATTTATTGCCATTTTGCTGATACCCAGAGTAATCACCTACCTAAGAAATTTATTTTGTCCATCATGTATTTCTCAACGCAAAAGGTGGTTTTCAAGTATAATGTCGTTTTCAACATACTTTTACTGTGCCAGGTCTTAGTTTTATGTAAGCTCATTTCGTCATCACTGATAACTTGTGAAATAGATACTTATCTCCATCGTATGGAACAGGGAGACAAGTTTAGACCGGTTCAGTTTGCGCAAGTCTACATAGCTGTGAGTAACAGAGAAAGTGAGGTCTAGATGATCTGATCCTAGAGCCCATGCTCCTAACCATTGTAATCTCCCATATGAAGAAAATGGCTTGTGCTCTGATCCAAGTCAAATATTGACTCCTCACAAACAGTAAGTATGGTAATTTTGTGATGTTTTTGATTCCACTTTACAGTGAGTACTGTTACTTATTTGTGAAAAGTCTTTAAAACTCTTGGTCTAAATTTTTGAAGACTTCTTTCATCCTTTATCTCCCAAAGAATTGAGAAGAAATAAACTGCCCATTAACTATCTCAATCCGTGAACAAAATTAGCATGAACATCTCTAAAGTGTATTACTGTAGAATTTACGGAAATGGCTTATGTAACCTTCAAGACTGGAGAACAGAATGTGGCCTTTTCTAGTGATCTTTTCAGATTTAATGATTAAACCAAATGTTTTATGTTTTATAATTTGTGGTCTAAATTCTTGATACTGTATAATTCTATAAAGAACAAAAATTGTTATGTAATATAGGCACTTAAGAACCCTGAGGAAAAATACAGATTTTTTTTCGTGTGTGTGAATTATTGACATAAGCTCTAAAAAAAAAATGTGGAGGGTTGACATGGTAATTGCAATATTTGCTATTTTTGAGCAATAATTCCTAACATTAGTACATTTCTTGTTTCACGAAGTAGAGGTTTGTTAGGAATTACAGTTGTGGGGAGCAAACTTTTTGTGCTATTTTAATCTAAAATGTACTTAATTGTATATAATATGTAGATAAATATATGAGGGTATCAAGCTACTTTGACTTAAGGATACATTTCACTTGAAAACTTAAATGTAAACTTTTGAGAACCAAAAGAGTTTTGCACAGTAATTCTTTGGGTGCTTTTGTGTACTTTGCCATCGAGCAAATTTTATGAAGTTATTGGGAAATTAAGATTTTCTTTTAAAAGTTAAATGATCATGTTTAATCAAATAAGTAAATTCTCATCTCTCCAAGGGAGACCTGTTCTTTTACATTGGGACCCCCCATAGAATTCCTCAGCTGGAGGAGTTTCCCTATATATATTTTAAGAAATTAGGGAGATTGTACATTCTGCAATGAAGGAAATGCCTTAAGAGTCTTAATTTTGAATGGGATCAAATGGTTTTTTTGTAAGCTAGGTGGTGAGTAGAACAGGAATTTCAGGGAGGGGAGTATATTGGCATATGTACTTAAAGATTCCTGATGTTAATTTTAAGGTGCTAGAAATTTGTGTTCATTGTTTTAATGTGTTCATTGTCGTAACAGTTGCATCACAAGATGATGAGGGGAGAAAATACCTAAAACAGTATTTACATTCAGTAGTTAACAAGCCTGTCACATCTATGCATTTGGTTGAGGAAATAGTGCAAATGTTTCCAACAAATGTTTACTTAAATATGTGAACAGTTATTTCCATCCAATACTTTGATGTCTAACTCCAAGACAGTACATTGCAGATACCAATAGCAAATGAGGCATTACATTTGCATAGTAAATGTAAATGTACCCATACCACAGTAGTATGGTGATAAAGTGAGAATAGTGTTTCCTTTTTCCTATGCTTTAATTTTTTTTCTTATGAAGTTTCCCCAGCTTTGACATATTATTTTTCCATATTTGCTTTAGAACATAGATATGATTGAAACCACCTGTATGCCCTTCCCTGACCACATTTCCCATAGTCAAACCACTAACCTGAAATTTGTCATTCTTGTTAGTGTGTCAGTGTTTTGCTACATGTGTATGTAATTATATAATCAGGTTTATAGTGTATTTTGCTTTTTTTAGAATGCCACATAACTGTGTTTCTTAGAATATTATTTGTCTAGCTTTACCCTCACCTAGAATTTTTTACATCCCCAAACAACTTCCACGTAATTCCCTTGGGGTCTGTCATGCGTTTCATGAACTAATATATTGTTTTCTCCTATGAATAGCAGCTTGGACTGACGGTAGTGACTTCCTGTTGCTGCCAGAGCTGGAATTGAAATCATGATACCAGTCTCCAACAAAGGCTGCTGAAGCCTGTTGATTCCAGCAATACTGCCATTGCCTGATGTCAGCACCGGGTCTGTTGATTGGTCTGGCACAGATGTAGTTGGTATCCCACTGAACATCTCGGCTCTTTGCTTTCCTGAATCATGGTGGTTTGTTCTAGGACTCAGACATCAAATCTGGCCAGAAGACAGTTGTTCTGACAAATGTTGCCCTAAAAGCCACCTGCTACATGTGACTATGTACATAGTCATACATAATTTTAGAAGCAAAGCAAGTCTAGGGGAAGAGAGATGAGGTGCATAAGCACATGTGTGGAATCTTCAGGCTACTGCACATGCTCACTGTGTTTATGCATGTGCTGCAGTGTGTGTGTGTTGGAATGGAGAAATGACACAAAAGTCTGGAATTTTTATTTTTTAAAATTCAAGATTTGGAATGAAGGTCTTGCATTACCAGATGGCACACAATTTTCTGGAGCCAAGTAGCAGTTTTACCTTAATTCCCATCACTTGTTTTATACCCTGTCTTTCTTATTTGTTGCTTGCATGATCCCTGTATTCATCTGAATTTGTGACCCTTGGTTTAGATACTAATTACGTATTGGTCATTCCTGAGTACTTCTACACTAGGTACAGGTTGGGGTGGGAGGTGTGGGGTAAGATTATAGCAGATTGGAATATTGGGAGGACGCTGTTGTCAGGAGGCAAAATTAGTTAGGCACTTGGACCTGGTCAACAGATCATTGGGCCCAGAATGTCCAAAACATTGTAAACTGAAATACGCTAAAGTTTGAAGAGCAGTTAACTGTACAGTACCTGTTATATGTCAAGTACTTTACATATATTATCTTATTCTCAGCATATCATTTCAGACTTTAAAAAAACACAGATGGGAAGCACTTGGAGAAACTGACTTGTCCAGACTTATCTTGGACAAGTCTGGGCCCTTCACCATACCATGCTGACTTTAGGAAAAAAAGGGGTTGGGAATGATGGTGAAATTAATGATATTTAATTTAATAAAATTGAGAACTTACTTTGGTCTCACTTTTGAGAGTATAAAATAATTTTTTTTCTGGTTTTGAAAATCTCAACATCAAAGACTATTGTACCTAAAACTTAATTACCTAATCAGCATACTAGTGGCTAAAAGTTGGCCGGTGGCTGCAATATGGTTTCAGAATATAAGCTTTTTGAAATTCAGGCTCTTTATAGCACACCTGTCAGCAAGTTAACCTAAATTTTTAGCTACATCAATGGCCTTTAGCGTTGTAATTCCAAATATTACTCATGAGAGAATCTTGGCAGGAAAGCATATCAAAGGGGTCTGAGTCTGGAGGCTGAAATGATATTGTTGGTTAGAATTCTGGCTTTGTCATTTTACTAGTTGTGACCTTGGGCAATTTTATTTCTCTGTTGTCCAAGCTTCCTCTCTAAATAGGGTAATAACTACACCTGTTCATTGGATGTGCAGGGGATTAAAGAAATACAGCTCTTAGAGCAGAAGTTGGCACAAAGCAGATGCTCAAGAAATGGTAGCAGTTATGGCATATGTACAAATGAAGTGGAAAATTGGGAAGCTGAGTATTTGGGTTGAAAGTTAATATAGCCAGACAATTGGTATTTGGCTTGAAATTTTATTTTTGAAGTTACGTTAACCAGGTCTGTCACTGAAGGCATTATCTGAGTTAGGCAACAGCCATTTGTTGAATACCAGTAGAGTGGCAGTGGGACAAACCCTGTGGGTTTTGGATGACAGACAGACTTGAATTTGGATCTCAATTCTGCCAGCGACTAGACAGGAGCCCTGGAGCAAATTATGGAAACTTTTTGAAGCACAGCTTCCTCATCAATGACACCATCTGATTTTTAGACTCCTCTTTTATAATTTTGTAAGGTTGTGGTGAAGACTGCAAGATATTTAAAAAATTACATTTTTACTCTGTCCTTCCATCATATTGAACATGATATTGGAATAATTAAAATTTAAAAAATGACAACTTAATGATAATAGATACTAGAGTTAGACAATGTAGAAATACGGTAAGAGTGGAGGCATTCTTGTAGTTGAGCTGCCTGTGAGTGTTAAGAATGATGTACCTTTTTGTTGATTCTCTTTTTACTACATATGAAGGTAACACTAGTGAATTACAGAGGTTTGGAAATGGTAGAAAAGTATGTAGTAGAAAAAAGTTCCAGTATCTCACTTCCCAGAGATAACTTATTAACAGCCTACTTAATGCCTCGGAGCATAGCAGAGATTATATATATATGTATATATTAGTATAAATATTTATACTAATAAAAATCAACATGATTAATTCATTTAACAAAATTAAAATAATGCATTTTTTACATAAATAATTTTTGAAATTGTAAGAAAACGTGCAATAGTAGAGAAGATGCCCATTTTGCCTCATTACTTTATTGTTGGTGCTTCCTCCCTGCCCCCCACATAAGTACATATACAACATATATGCACACATGCATGTTCATATATACACATGTATGCATTCATGAGGTACATGTATACATGTACACGTGTATGCATTCACACATGTGCGTATATACCTATATACACATACACACACATTTTCTCAAAACCATCAAAGAGTAAGTTTCATATATCATATTGCATGCTACTGGGGAGGCTGAGGTGGGAAAATTGCTTGAGCCCAGGAGTTTGAATTAGGATTGCACCACGGCACTCCAGCCCGGCAACAGCGACAACCTGCCTCCATCAATCAAAGATGTGCATATATTATCCCTAACTATGTCAGTATGTATTTCCTAAGGTAAGGTTCCCTTAACGTAACCACAGTACTGTTGTGAACGTCAGCAAATTGAACATTGAAACGATATTTTCCCCCAGATCTGTCTGTATCCAAATTGACTAAGTAATGTCATTTATGGCATATTCCTCCCTCCAGTACAGGGGTTGATCTGGGGTCACCTGTTGTATTTAGTTGTCAAATCTCTTTAATTTTCTTTAATCTGAAATGCTTCCTCAGCCTTTCTTTGTCTTTTATCACATTGATGTTTTTGAAGAATACAGTCCCTGCCTCTTCATTTGGGCTTTCTTGGATGTTTCCTCAGTAGACTCAAGTGATAGAATCTTAGCCTAATTGCTACAGAAGTGACACCATGTCCTCCTCAGGGTGTCATGTCCACTGGCACATGAGGTTCCCCTGCCCCTCATTTGTGAGTGAAGACCTAGCTGAGGGCTGGGGAAGAGAAAGATTCACGCTGAGGTGAAGACGAATCAGATGGTCTGGCTTTGAATGCTGGCTTTGCCTTGTAACCTTGGGCATACTTTCAACATTGCTGTCTCAGGTTCTACATCTGTAAAAAGAGGATTTAAGAAAGTGTACTGATATACACCTCATAAGGTTGTTATTTGATTACATATGCCTAGAGTGCTGAAAATACAAAGTTAACACCATATAAGTGCTGGCCATCATCACTGATACTGATTCTCTCTACAATATAATTATTACTGTTCTTTTTGAAAAATTAATAGTCTGAAATGCCAAAATGCCAAGTGCATTGTTTAAGATCATACAGGTAGGATTCCAAGTCTCATGAAGCTAAATACTGTGCTCTCCTGTTCATATTTTTATTTTGTTTTTGAAAGATCCATTGTAAGCACACGTAATTTCTATGGGATAGATCAGAAAGACCCCGGGAAAGTGTCTTCTGGATGTTATGGGGTAAGTTGGGAGTTGCTCTCTGCCTCGTCTGCCTAGAGAAGTGTATACAGTAGGGGTGGCTCTGTGCCGTGGAGAAATGGAGCATAACTTACTCCCGTGGTGTTCAGCTATCATCAGGCAAAACATGAATTTTGTTTGGGTACATTGGATCATCTGTGGATAATATTTGGAGATTTTTAGTGTAAAAATGGTGCTAATTTTCAAATTCTCAAATCGATTCTCAGGCATGATAAAATTTGAAATTTCTTTTTATATAGGTGATAGTGCAAGTGTGCTTGCACAGAACTGTGACACCTGGGTTCCTGCATATTCCTTTCTCCTTTTCCATTTTTTGATAAGGCTTCCTTTCTGCGCAGTAGAACAGGTAAAGGGAACGTGGTGTCAAAGCAGCCTAATTCCACTCTTCTCCTTTGCTCAGACACAACTAATCTAGATTTCTAACAACGCCAATTGCCTTATTTTGGGAAACGATTTGGAGTTAACAGGGATTTTATTCCACTGATTTGCTAGGGGGAGGCCCCAGCAATGTGGAAACCATTGTAAAAGGTGAGGAATATATATCAGCAGTATGTAAGTGACAGTCCACAAGAGGTAGTAAGGAATTGCGGGAATGCTACCTGCTTATGAATGTTTTCTCACCAGGCTTCAAGGACAGCTGTTCCCCTGCCTGGCTTGACTCCCCTCTCTGGAGTGAATCATGAATGGGTTGGGACAGTCAGGGTGGACATAAGGAGAGCAGCAAGCTGTGCTGAAGTGGAGAACCGAGCAAGAAAAGATGGATCTAGATGTTTTTGCAACCGGACTCCATTCTTACTGTATTGTATTCTGATTTCCTTATTGGTAGTTGTATTACAGCAGTTCCCCTCACCCTCCCTTATCTGTGGTTTCAGTTATTTGTGGTAAACTGTTATCTAAAAATATTAAGTGGAGAATTCCAGAAATCATAAGCTTTAAATTCTATGCCTTTCTGAGTAGCATGATGAAATCTCAGGCCTTCCCACTGTGGCCTGCTGGGGACCTGAATCCTCCCTTTCTCCAGTGGATTCATTCTGAATGCTCCCACCTGAGTCATTGACATGGTCTGCTCCTGATATTCAACCATCAGCATTGTCATGGGTCAATGATTCAGGATCACCTGGAGTGGATGATCCTCCAATCTGTCATCAGAGGGTCAACAGCAGCCTCACGCTGCGTCACGAAGCCTGCATTGTTCACCTTACTTCCTCTCATAATCATGCTCCTCTCACATCTTCACCAGAAGGGTGATGCAGGTGACCCTGGCTTATGACAGTTCAACTTGGGACTCTAAGGTGATGCAAAGGTAATCTGCATTCAGGAAAAGTCATACTTCCAGTACCATTTAACTAGAGCATTACTAAATGCTCTAGTACAGCATTTGGTAAATTACACGAGACATTTGACACTTCATTATGAAATGGGCTTTGTGTTAGAGGACTTTGCTTAACTGTGGGCTAATGTCAGTGTTCTGAGCACGTTTTGGGTAGGCCAAGCTAAGCTATGACGTTTGGTAAATGAGGTGTATTAAGTGTATTTTTGATGTATAGTATTTTAATTTATGATGAGTTTATCAGGACATAAGCTGTTTTAGGTTGTACAGTAAGATTTTTTGAGAGAGAGCGAGATCATGCACCTTCACATAACTGGTATATAACAGTAGATTGCTATAATTGTTCTATTTTATTATTGTTAATCTTACTGTGCCTAATTTGTACATTAAACTTTATCATAAGTGTGTATGTATAGGAAAAATGTGTCTACAGGTTCGGTAGTACCTCTGCTTTCAGGCATCCACTGGGGTTTTGGAATGTATCCCCTGAGTATAAGGCGAGGGGACTACTGTAGTTTTCTGTTGTGACTGTAGAAGGCTACCACAAATTTAGTGACAAAAAACAACACAAATTGATCTTAAAGTCTGTCTCCCTTATCTAAATTCAAATATCCGCTGGGCTCCAGGGGAGACTCCGTTCCTGGGCTTTTCCATCATTGAGGGGCCACCCACATTCCTCGGCGCCTGACGCCCCTCCTGCGGTCACATGACACCAACCTCTGCTTCCATCTCTTCCCCTTCTCTGACCCTGTGCCTTCCTGTTATAGGCACCCTTGCAATGACACTGGGCCCACCTGGATGATCCAGGGCCATCTTCACTTAATCACAACCAGAGTCCCTTTCATGGAAGGTCACATATGCAGGGGTTCTGGGGGCTAGGATATGGACATTTTTGGGGGCATCGTTTACCCCACTCCCTCAGTCTGTGGTCTTCAGCCTGGGTCAGGCCTCTGGCAGCAGGGAAAGTAGAAGGTCTATATCCTAGCCGGGCAGTGCATCCCTATGCTTCAGAGACCAGAGAGTGACCCAGCCAGAGCCAATGAAACCACGCAAAACCGTAGCTTTTCAACGGGTCTCCATTTCCTCTGGTTTTATCATTTCCCTTCAGCCCCTTTCAGGTTAGTTCAGGCTCCTTCTCATACTCAGTTCAAAGTTCAAGTCATAGTCGACACTGTGCTCGTCTGAAAGATTTGGATTTCACTGGTGCTTCTGGTCTTCTGGGTCTCGAAGCGCCCGCATCCTGTTTCTGTTCCAGCATCCCCTCAGCCCCCACTGTCACGCCTCCCTAGGGCAGGGCCAGTGCTCCCCAAATCACGGGTACTTCCTGAGTTCCTGGTGGGAACTCGTGACCCTTCTCTATCACAGATCGGCGAGAAAGACTCTGGGCTCTCCCAGCCTCTCTTTTTTGCTAACTGCAGAGCGCTGGCTTTCCATCTGTTCCCTCGCCCCTCTTCCCCGCTCCCAGCCCAGATATGTCCTTGCCCAACGACTTTGGCCATCTGCCTGACACCTCAGACTTGATATGTCCAGAACGGAATCCAGTCTCCCTCACACCCACACTTGCTCCATGCAGGCCTCCCCTATCCTCATCCTTTCCTTCACTCACACCTCGGAGTCACCCCTGCTCTGTGCGTTCCCTTCCTTCACATGCCACAGCACAGCCTGTCTTGTCAAAGCTCCTGCTGCTCTACTTTCAAAACACACCCAGAACCCATTCTCTTCTAGCCACTTCCATGTTTTGTCCCCTGTTTCCTTCATTTTCTTGACAGTCTTAGCAGATCTCTTGGACACCCCCATGTCCCCTGTCTGTCCTAGAGCAGGAACCAGAGCGCTCCTGTAACACACGGGTCGGCGGGCTGCTTTCCTGTGCTGAGACACTCCAACGTAAGAGTGGGGACCTGGCACTGGCCCACAGGACTGCAGTGTCCCCGCCCCGGCCCCACTTCCCCTCTAGCCCCATTCCTTCTCCTTCCCCTGCTCACCCCACGTTGTCCCGTCATCGTGCTGTTCTCTGGATTTCACGGAGCGCTTGCACATTCCAGTCCCGGGGCCTGCACCTGCTGCGGCCTCTGCCCTCATGCTGTCCCCATGTGTCCGCGGGGCTCACTCTCACCCCTCCCAGCCTTCACTTAGGTCTCGACTTCTCTGTGAGGCCTTCCTGGGTCACTCCAACTGCCCGATGGGGCCTGTCCCTTCGTACTCAGGTCTCTCACTCTGGCTCCCCTCACCCCCGTGGAACGTGCCATGCCTGCCTTCATTTCTCCTGTGAAAATGGTCTGCTCCTCTACGACAATGCAAATTCCCTAAGAGCAGCGATTTCAGACGTTTTGCTCACTGCTGCGTCCTCAGTGCCTGTAACCACCTGGCATACGTAGTAGGTGCTCAGTAAGTGTTTGCTGAAAGGAGAGAGAGAAAACGCGCAATTGTGCATGCACACGGGGTAACCATGTAAAATGGGCCCTTACTATGGATTGTGGTAAAAAGAAAAATCTGAAAGCCCTGTCTCGACTGGACTCTACCCCTCCTGCTTCTCGTCATCCCCGTTTCTGCGCAGAGCTCCAGGCTTCCCACATGGGATCCACAAACCTCCTCGCGCTTCCTCTTCTAAGAACAGCGTTTTGCCACCAGGCTTCGACAGAAGCCGAGATGTCTCCTGGGCGCCCTGCTGTGGTCTGGAATGGAGAGGGCACTTCCAAGTTGGGAGGAGGGGCTGGTTTCCTTCCTCGTGTTCACACCTGTTCTGAAGGTTTCTTCCCCCTTCTTGCAATAGCCGAGGCCCGTTTCCAGCTCACACTGCCCACAGCCCACCTCGCTCCTTCCCTCTTCCAGCCTGCAGCCTTCCCTGCCTGCCACTCTTTTGGGGGTCTTTGCTGGGCGGGTTGCTGTTTCTTGACCTCCTCCTTCCAGGCCACTTTTTTCGCACACCTGTCACTCACTGTACTGAAGGAGAGTTTTTGTCACTATTGGGCAGAAACATATCTGGAATCTTGGCTGCAGGTAACTGCTTTCCAATCACAGCAATCCCTTCATCCCAGTTGCAGAAATATCCTCTATGGCCATAACTTCTTACCTGAACCCTTCCACTTATGAAACACACCAACTTCTTACTAAGAGCGACCTTTTCTTGCTTCCCTCACTGGCATTCGATGCCAGTGCTGACAACTCCACTGCTTCCACCAGCTCCATAGCTGCCTGACACACCCAGCCCCTCGGGGGGTGCTGGCTCGGGGTGTCCCCTTCATTGTAGTTCAGGGCCCCTTCAGTGCACATTTGCGGTGAGCCGGTGTGTTAAGCTATGCCACTCTGACTTTAGGAGATGGGCCCATGCTGGCCTGAGACTGTAGGGCCTGTGTCGAGACTTTTCTGGAAAGGTATAGGTACTAGTCATCCTGGAAGAGACCATTTGGAAAGGAGGCAAGCCTTGGCCCTTGGGAAAGGAGGGACTTCCTCTCCCTGGGCTGGACACAGGAGCAGGGAGTGGGAGGGGAGGGATTGGCCTGTGGCCTTGTAGAATTTGGTGTTTTCCCACTGGGGAAAAGACACCCAAAGATATCCATGCCCTAATCCCTGGAACCTGTGAATATGTTTTATTACACAGCAAAGGGGAATTTAGGCTGCCCATATAATTAAGGTCGCTAATACGATGACTTTCAGGTAGGGAGATTATTCTGGGCTATCCTGGTGGTCCCGATATAATCATAAGAGTTCCTATGGTTGGAAAGGAGGGAACCAGAGAGATGGCAGCATGAAAAGGCCTCAGCCAGATGCTGCCGGCTTTGAAGATGGTGGAAAGAGCTTGAATAAGGGCTTAGAAGCCAAGGAATGTGGTGGCCTCAGGAAGCTGGAAAGGACATAAAATGGATTCTCTTCTTTCTAGAGCCTCCGGAAGGGGTACTGCTCTACTGACACCTTGATTTAAACCAGTGAGACCCATTTGACTTCTGACCCCTAGACTTGCAGGAATGAATTTGTGCTGTGTACGCCACTACATTTGTGGTTGTTTGTTATGGCAGCAATGGGAAACTGACACACTGGTACTCTATGCTGCAGGTTACACAGGCAGCGGGGGGCGGTTCCAGACTTATAGCTCATGTGACTGAGAAATTTTTTTTTTGTTTCATGGATAAAGTGATATTTCTCACCTGCTAGGTAGAGGATGAGAGGAAAATAATTTTCAGTTCTGTTTGATATGAAATTTAGTCTTAATCCAATAATTTAAAAAATGCCTTCAGGTAATGCTGTGTTTTCATTTTTAATAACTGTTCATTGTTTTAACTTCCTCCTTAATCACCTGCTCTGTTCTTATGGAGTGTGTGTGTCAGGTGGCTCAGTGTCTGTAGGATGAGTGGTCTCTGGGTCTCACCAAGCTCTGAGGCTCCCTGCGCCCCTGTCTGTATGTGTCTGGGTGGCCTCAGGGAAGGATTTTGCATAGAGTGGGACTGAAGTGGATGGAGCCTCAGGGAGTGGTTTTGCACAGGTTGGGGCCATGATGGGCTGGGCTTTGGGGTGCCTGCTGCTGCCTACATTCCTGTGGGAAGGCCCAATCTACCCTGATATCCAGAGATCTTCATGCCTGGTGTCTCCCCAACTCTATAGACTTTTCCCCTCCTGGGTCTGCTGTCTGAAGTCCAGTCACCCTCAAAGCCCACATTCTCATACACTACAACACCTTGGCAGGCTACAGGTGGACAGTGGTCCCTCACTGCCCAGCCTAGAGCCCTGGTGCAGACTGTGGTACAGCTTCTCTACCCCCTAAGTAATTCCTGTTCTAGTCATAACGACCATCAAGGAGTGGCACTGAATTAAAGTCTCTGATTTTGGTTCTTTAGAAGCTAATTACAATACTCGTTTCAATATCTAAGCCTGTTTTTCAGACCTCTTGTCCTGTGAAGGTGTTAAGTATCTTCTCTCTGTTGTCCCAGGGCCATAGGTATGGAGACCACAAAAGGCACATGTTTTAAAGGGGGCTGTTAAAATGCACACTTTCCTATTTGCTCTACATGGCGCTGTAGCAGAAGCTGAGCTGGGATTAGAGCCTGGGTCTCTGTCCTCGAAGCCCACATTCTCATACACTACAACACCTTGGCAGGCTGCAGGTGGACAGAGGCGAAGTCTCCAGGTAAGGAAATCTAGTCCCAAGGCCAGCATCTAGGAGGAGAAAGACAATCTCCCTTTGGTATGACATACCCGGAAGATAGAAATTCCTACCATTCTTCAAAAGTGGCTCATTCTGCCAGAAGCTGTCTACATCAGAAGGAAGAACAATCTTGGAGGTGGAGTTGGAAGGGCGCGGCATTGGGAATGTCTGCTTCTCATTAGGTTGCGTGTGCGGGAGAGAGGGGCTAGGTAGAGTTCATTGGCATCGTTAGGTAGTTGTCCTGGACTTTCCCCAGTGGGAAGGAATAAGGCTTCAGGGCACTTTCAGTTAAAAAAATCTGATTTTATGTCTTTAGGAAATAGTTTTATGTTTATTTCTTAACCTACCATTTTCTAGTGAGGCTCTTTGACATCTAAGAGAACATTTTTTTATTGACTATAAAGAAAAAAACAATCTTGTGGTATTGAAACCATGTTCCACAAATTCAGCATGGAGGCATCTGTCAAGAATAAACAAACCAACCAAAACCACCAGACAGATTATTCGAGAGTAAAATGTGATTTTTAAGACTTTTACCGCTCAGCACAAAGGTATTCTGGAAGTCCAAGCAGGCTTCACAATAAATTTGTACCTGCAGAATTGGAATACAGTATTTCATGTGTCGTAGGCCTTCCTGGAGCAGTAGCACGATTGCTCTGTGGCCTTACCCAAGATCCATTCTTCTTTCCTTCTTAATGGATGGAACCTTGCTTTTGCATAGGATAGCACTGTGCCCTACTAAAAAATTATAGTCTTTGCATCCTTTGTAGTTGGGGAAAGGTCATGTGACACTGTTCTGAAAGATAACAAGTGAAAGACTGCTGGAAATTTCTGGGAAGTTGTACTTTCCTATTTTGGCATCCACTACTTTCTCCTTGTGTTACTTTCCTCTTCTCCAGATTGAAATGTGAATTTGATTGGCTTTATGTGTTTAAGTTTATTCTTAGAACCATGAACTAAAGACTGAGAAAATCACAGAACTCTCAGCCCTGACACATTTGAGCTGTTAGACTAATGCCAATTGTCTGAATTTCATATGACATGAGGAAAACATAATAGCCCTAATTTGTTCAAATGACTCATGGTCAAATTTTCAGTACTCCTAATTTATATTTGACATTTCACCAATATAAATATAATTACACATCTTGTATTTTCCTTACTAAAATGCTTCAGCTGCCACATGCCCATGTTTGCAGGAAGCTCAGGCTCTCCATCTCGAGGCCTCTTCTGTCATTCTCCACACCCCTCACAAAGACCATTTTACATCTAACTCCAGGTGGATAGATGATTGGAAACCCTGACTGCCCACTAGCAGAGCCTGATGCTCACCACAGGATATGCTGGAAAAACCCCGAACAGTCTCATACTTCCTAAGCTGCCATTGGTACAGCCTTTTCTTTAAAAGAAATTTTATCTGGAAATGTTATTACTTCAACTTCATTCTTGGAAGATACCTTGTTGTATATGCAGGTCTAGCTTTTCAGTTGTTTTATTTCAGCCCTTTAAAGATATCATTCCATTGTCTTTGGGTTCCACTGTTTCTATGAATAGTCAGCTGTCAGTTTATTTGTTGCTTCTTTAAGAAATTTGTCGATGGCCAAATAGGAACAGCTCTGGAGTGTAGTTCCCAGGGAGAATGCAGAGGGTGAGTGATCACCACATTTCCAGATGAATTTCTCCTGCCCACAGACCAGCAAATTCCCTGGTGGAAAAGTGCCATGAATCTCCAGCACAGCTGTTTCAGCTGGTGCAGAGGGTCTCCGCACAAAAACTCATACAAATCTGGGCAGCTGTTTCAACTGGCACCTGGAACGCCTGGGAGACAGAATCACCTATTTAACTGAAAAAAAAGGGGGCTGAAACAGGGAGCCAGGTAATCTGGCTAGTCGAGTCCCACCCCCACAAAGACCAGCAATCTGAAATGCTCTGAATTGAGAGTTTCACAGCAAGCACAGCTGGACCTGGGACATCCAGCTCTGTGAGGGGAAGGGCATCTGCCATTACTGAGGCAGCCAGCCACTACTGAGGCAGTCCACCATTACCAAGGCAGTCCACCATTACAGAGACAATCCACCATTACTGAGGCAGACCACCATTACCAAGGCAGTTCTAACTATACCTCTATAAACAAAACTGCAAGGAAGTTCACACAGTAGCTGGGCAGAGCCCACAGCAACTCAGCAACACCTGTGCTGGCAGACTGTGACTAGGCTGTATCCTCGCTGGGCAGGGCATCCCTGAAAAAAGGCAGCAGCTTGTCAGGAACTTATAAATAAAGCCCCACCTTCCCAGGACAGAGCACCTGGAAAAAAAAGGCGGTTATGAGTTCTGCTGCAGCAGACTTAAATGTACCTGCTCAGCAGCTCTGAACAGAACAACAGAGCTCACAGCTCAGCACTTGAACTCCTATAAGGGACAGACTGTCTCCTCAAGCAGCTCCCTAACCCCCGTATATCCAAAGAGTCACCTCATAAAGGAGTGCTCAGGCTGACATCTGGCAGGTATCCTTCTGGGATGAAGATAACAGAAGAAGAAACTGGCAGCAACCCTTATTGTTCTGCAGCCCCATCAGGTGATCCCCAGGCAAGCAGGGTCTGGAATGCCCCTCCAGCAGTCCTAAAGCAGAAGGGCCTGACTGTTAGATGGAAAACTAAAATACAGAAAGAAATAACTTCATCATCAACAAAAAGAACATCCACTCAGAGACCCCATCTGAAAGTCACCAACTACAAAGACCACAGGTAGATAAATCCACAAAGATGGGAAGAAACCAGTGCAAAAAGGATGAAAACACCCAAAACCAGAATGCCTCTCCTCCACCAAGGGATCACAACTCCTCACCAGCAAGGGAATAAGGCTGGATGGAGAATGAGTCTGATGAGTTGACAGAAACAGGCTTCAGAAGGTGGGTAATCAGAAACTTCTCTGAGCTAAAAGAACATGTTCTAACCCAATGCAAAGAAACTAACAACCTTGAGAAAAGGTTTGAAGAACTGCTAATGAGAGTAAACAGCTTAGAAAGGAATATAAATGAATTGATGGAGCTGAAAAACACAACATGAGAACTTCACGAAACATACACAAGTTTCAGTAGCTGAATTGACCAAGCAGAAGAAAGGAGATCAGAGGTTGAAAATGAACTCAATGAAATAAAATGAGAAGGCAAGATTAGAGAAAAAAGAGTAAAAAGAAATGAACAAAGCCTCCAAAAAATATGGGATTATGTGAAAAGACCTAATCTACATTTGATATGTGTACCTGAATATGACAGAGAGAATGAATCCAAGCTGGAAAACCTCTTCAGGGTATTATGCAGGAGAACTTCCCCAACCTAGCAAAGCAGGCCAATATTCAAGTCCAGGAATACAGAGAACACAACAAAGATATTCCTCAAAAATAGCAACCCCAAGGCACATAATCGTCAGATTCACCAGGGTTGATATGAAGGAGAAAATGCTAAGGGCAGCCAGAGAGAAAGGTCAGGTTACTCATAAAGGGAAGCCCATCAGACTCACAGCAGATCTCTCAGCAGAAACCCTACAAGCCAGAAGAGAGTGGGGACCAGTATTCACCATCCTTAAAGAAAAGAAGTTTCAACCTAGAATTTCATATCCAAACTAAGCTTCATAAGTGAAAGAGAAATAAAATCCTTTATGAAGAAGCAATTGCTGAGAGATTTTATCACCATCAAGCCTGCCTTACAAGAGCTCCTGAAAGAAGCACTAAACATAGAAAGGAACAACCAGTATCAGCCACTCCAAAAACATACCAAATGGTAAAGAGCATCAACACAATGAAGAAACTGTGTCAACTAATGGTCAACACAACCAGCTAGCATCAAAATAGCAGAAACGAATTCATACATAACAATATTAACACTAAATGTAAATGGGCTAAATGCCCCAATCAAAAGACACAGACTGATAAATTGGATAAAAAGTCACAACCATCAGTGT